>SZWC01017823.1:8732-32015 GCA_023375785.1 Penium margaritaceum | reverse complement strand
CTGTGCTGTGACGAGCCAGCCTACGGTTCTGGCACGAGGGATAGCAAAGCTTTGGGGGAACAGCAGCACAACAAGTCGATAAGAAGCGTACAGCTTCAGTCAGTGCAAGAGGCGAGCAGTTAATGCAAGGTGTGGCTGTTGTTCCTGCTGCTGCTGCTGCTGCTGACGATGATGATGATGATGATGATGATGATGATGATGATGATCATGATGATGATGATGATGATGATGATGATGCTGCTGCTGNAGCTGCAAGCAATATGGCTACAGCAGGCTCTACTGTGGACAGCGAGGCGAAACGGCAACTTGGTTTGTATGTGGCAGAGCGAAGTTGCTGGGATGGAGTGCGGAGGCCAGCCGTCCGTCAAGTGGCCGCGGACGTCCACGGGAGGGTGTCGGGAAAATATGTTTTCTGGCGTCAACGAGAGAGAGGCCAGCGTGGCTCTATACCGGCGGGAAAACGACAGGCACAAGCGGAAGGCGCGCTTCGAGACCTGTCGTCCTTCCCGCCCGAGAAAAAAAATTGTCCTGCAAACCACAACCGCATGCAAGTGCTTCGCGTCGACTGCATTTCTCCTTTGCTTCATGATATCCTCCGAAGCTGAGCACATCTCGTGTCTTTTCCAAAGCTTTTTGTTGCCATTCCAGCCCGATCCCTTCTGATATGTCTTTGCATCATTCGTGTGTTTTCCAAATATCTGGAAAATAGTTCAAACTATTTAATATATGAGCTAAATAATAATAGAATAAATTTTTCATACTCTTTTACCACATAGAAAGAAGTTGGAGGTATATGAATCTACACATGCATGTGCACAAGTGAAGCATTTCTTACGTTGAAGTATGATGGAAAGGAATAACTGAAAATTATAACAGGTCCAAAAATATATTGAATTATTTAATCAATTAAATACAAAAAAATATTCAAAATGGGGATACTCTTGTATGCGTGTAAAAGGGGAAAGTAACATTCCGTAAACTTGCTTGGAGGTTCACAATCATAAGTGAGATGATGGGGAAATGATTAAATTCTAAATTCTACCCTTTTTTATCACTTTTCACATCTCTTCGTTACCAACCAACGAATGTGTCTTGTTACTTTTAGAACATTGAGAGTCCAAGGTACTGATTGAGTTTTTCTTTGGTCACTCACATGCAGGAAGTATTTCCACTCTGTTTAGATGGAATAAGATCTTTGTGGTATTTTTTTTAGCCATCTAGAAGTGGTTCGACTTTTTGGTGTGGAAAGAGACGGCATGGCCAACTAGCCAGAACTTTGGGAAAACACTCCAAGCAACATGTACGTAACAAGACAAGGTTGTTCGATAACAAAAGAAACCTCGTGAACATTAAGGAACAGCAACTTTTTGGTTCAAACCAAATGGATGGCAGGTGGTGTAGATAATAATTGTAAAGCAAATCATCCACGTTTCCTATCAATTTTACACTTTGCCATGGCCATGCACTTTGCCTATGTACCATACACCTTTTCGCATTGATTGTGGTCACGGAGGAGTTCATTGGTGTTTCTCGTTGAGAGGGACTGGTGGAAAAGACAGAACATCTCAATGTGTGAAGTTCTCCCAGTGATCTTGATACTGCATTCGCTTGCAAAGTTTAACGACAAGGTGAGTCATCATGCTCTCAAGCAAGCAAAACTCGTGAATGACAATAGTGCCCATTAACTTTAAGAGAAAATGGTTTTAACCCGTTTCACTCCCTAATTCCATTTCTTCCTTTGCAAATCTCGATGTTTGAGCCACAAGGTATGTTGTAGTCTCCCAAACCCAATGTCCGGCATTAGGACCAAGATTTCATCGCATGCTAAAAGTATGTTTCAAATTTGTTGTACTGTGGCCTTCCCCCCGTATATCATTCCATCCCTAGTTTTGTATGTTAAAAGATCTCGTGTTNAACCGTCTGAACCGGTTGAAACCTGAACTGGTTGGTCTCGGAGCATTGGCTTCACACCTTCCTCTCAAACATTCTGCGAAACGTCACAAAGGCTTGGCTTGATCTCTTCATTGCAGACGTTTCGCACCACATCCAAAAAGAATAAATTATTCTGAATGACAACGACTGCGCCGCTCACCAGGAGGTGAATCTCCCCCAGAGCCTTGGCTTTGGGCCCTCCCTCTGTCCATTTCTCCTTCTCCCTCTCCTTTCTGAGAAGCCGCTGCACCTCGTCGCCAATGAGCATGGGGTTCCGCCTCTTCTTCACCTCCCACTGCACCGACACCTTGTTCGACCCATCCAGCTTGTAGTACGATAGCACGCCCTGAAACACACCACAGAAAATGAGCATCTTTGGGACAAACTGCGCAGAATGGGGGGAAGGGATGAGTTGCAGCTTGCCAAGAGCACTGCTGCTGCTGCTGCTGCTGCTGATCGTTATGATGGCGGTGCCACCAGCCCCACAGCTGCCGCTGCTGTTTCTGCTGTGGCTACAAACAGCACGAACCCACGTGTAGCCAACCAAGGTTATTGTCAGTCAAGCGCATATCGCCATGACACCAGAAGCAGCAGCCACATACAAACAGCAGCCACAAGGATAACAGAGAACCAGAAGCAGAGCTAACACGAGCGACCTGAGACTGCACATGCCCAGAGACCTCGCTGGACTGCACTGTTGCTGCAGCTACCGCTGCCGCTGCAAATGGCACTTCAAACTTCTTCAGCTCCCAAGCCAAGTAAAAAGGGGTGAAGACAGGGCTGGGGGTGGTGGCGGGGGGGNGTTTTGGGCCGGTTTTAGGACAGATCTAGGACTGCCGCGTGCGACACCCGCTGTGCGCCGCGGCAGGTATTTATGCCCTGGACCTGTCATTTGTCATTTCTCTCTGCATTTACTAAGCTATTGAAGCTTATGAGACTTTGCGCGTCTCCCTAGCCTGATCCTTGCTGTTTCTTGCACCTGCCTGCTTGCTAGTGCATCAGTTGACTGGACAGTGTCGCCACGTCAGCAGCAGCAAGGCTAGGAAGCTTCCTAGCAGTTTCTCTTGGCCAACTAGCCAGAACTTTGGGAAAATACTTTAAACAACATGTACGTAACAAGACAAGGTTGTTCGATAACAAAAGAAACATCGTGAACATTAAGGAACAGCAACTTTTTGGTTCAAACCAAATGGATGGCAGGTGGTGTAGATAATAATTGTAAAGCAAATCATCCACGTTTCCTATCAATTTTACACTTTGACATGCCCATGCACTTTGCCTATGTACCATACACCTTTTCGCATTGATTGTGGTCACGGAGGAGTTCATTGGTGTTTCTCGTTGAGAGAGACTGGTGGAAAAGACAGAACATCTCAATGTGTGAAGTTCTCCCAGTGATCTTGATACTGCATTCGCTTGCAAAGTTTAACGACAAGGTGAGTCATCATGCTCTCAAGCAAGCAAAACTCGTGAATGACAATAGTGCCCATTAACTTTAAGAGGAAGTGGTTTTAACCCGTTTCACTCCCTAATTCCATTTCTTCCTTTGCAAATCTCGATGTTTGAGCCACAAGGTATGTTGTAGTCTCCCAAACCCAATGTCCGGCATTAGGACCAAGATTTCATCGCATGCTAAAAGTATGTTTCAAATTTGTTGTACTGTGGCCTTCCCCCCGTATATCATTCCATCCCTAGTTTTGTATGTTAAAAGATCTCGTGTTTATGGCTTAGGGGGTGCAGTACAAGATGCAAGAAGTCAACAGATTACGGCATTGACTAACATGCATCACATGGTGGATGGTGTCACGCCACTAAATGGAAGTTGAACCGTGAGGAGATTAATGTCCAAGAATGGTGTCTTGTGTTTGGATACTTGGAAACGTTTGTTGGTCTACCCCTTCTGAATTGAAGTGTAATGTTCATGCCAGTGCGTACTCTTGACTACGAACACTCGGCCATGTTCATGCCCAAGCAGGTCACTGGTACGGACTTAGTTGGAACCAAGGTGCCGCCGTCTGGTCAACCACAGCCGCAACACAGCTGATTTGCCATCGCGGAGACATCCTCTGGCACTATGTTATCTGCACTGGCATATAGGATGTTCCCGGTGCACCGGCCACGTGCCCAACTCGCATGTTGCTTCATTGTGCGTTCACTGACCGATGTGACACTAGGGCTAGTATGGTTATGCCCGGATCAAGAGTTCCAACTCGGATGATCAGACGATGGTAAATTTAGATGTGTGTGCAATGACTTACGACCAAAAAAGCAGCTTCGGGTCATCTTAGGGCAAACTGACCTACCAATACGTGCAGCGTGAGTGGTGCCCGTGGCATGTTCTGCGCTTGTCAGTTGTCAGTCCTCTCTATGACAGGAAGCTTACAATACAAAGCGCAAATCCCCTAGCCAAACTATTGCCACTCCTGCACATGCCTTGCATGTTAGTGCATCTTCTTTTTGGGTCAGTGTTGCCACAACAATGGCAATAACGCTGGAAAGCTTCCAAATAGATTCTATCATAAGAGCGAGGCAACCCTCTATGGGCTGAGAGCAAGGTTACTCGTGACAGCAACAACATTGAGTCTCGCCAGCACGGTTGTCATCCTCCAGAAAACCAACAATAGTATGGATAGCACTACAAACGATAGTAGTAGTAGCATCAACAGAATCTACGACAGGTGCCACAACAACAACAATAGTAGCAACAGCAGCAATGGTAACAATGGTGATGTTAAGAAGCCGCCGGTCGAGGCGGTGATTACTGCATCTCGCTAAGCTCGAATGCATCTTCTGGTGTGCCCATTGTGTTTCACGCGGAGAACGATGCAAACATGACATGATGAATGGGTCATTCGGTGTAAGGAAAACAACAATATTGCTATGCAAATATGGAAAGCCATACCTGAAGAAAACGGGCGACATATCGGTTCGACCCGAAGCAAGGCGGAGTGAACTTCGTGTCCACACAAGCCAAAGCTTGCCTAGATGGATGCTTCGCCAATGAGGCGAGGTTCATTGTCAGCCATGGGTGGTTTGAGACTGTTTTTAAGGCGTAAGTGCAAAGAAGTGCGATTCGGGTGGCCGTGACTCCCGCTGGTAGTGTTGCTAGTGGGAGTCAGGGGTGGAGTACGCAAACAACCATAACTCAATGTTTTCTCTATTGATCAAGGCAGTTTGTAGTGTGTTGGAAAGTTTCCAATGTGTACGACGTGCTTCACGAGTTATTCACGCTATTGCCCTTGCAAGGAGGCCTTCAAAGCACCAAGGAGATCTTGGCTGGCCCATGGGGACTGATGTAAGGAAGGTTAAGGGTGGCTCTAAGGCATGCAAACTTTTGCCAGAGTCTTTGTTCATCATGTTGGACTGATCCATCAAGACAAAGATTCATTCCTTGCCAATCTCTTCATACTCCAAAAATTACATTGTACAAGTCCTTTTGGTCTTACAAATATTTCGTAGCACACCTTCATGCAAACCCCACAGTGAGACTCGCTCTTTGAGAGCCTCCATCACTAGGAAGAGTCTTACTACCAAAAGAGCTTTGTGCAACATCTCAAGGGTTGCCCCACACAACAACGGACTTCGCATGTGACCGTCACGCCGGACGCACCTCCGTTCACATTTGGTATCAAAGCCCGTGGACATCTGCTCTGCTTTACACGAGACGCAAAGGAAACATCACTCGTACTATGACTAGATTTGGCCATAACTTCTTTCAGTATAACCCAAAGCATAACAGCAGTAGCATCTGAAGAGGGTTTCCCTGTGGAGGAGACCCCACGTGCTTTTGAGGAGCTATGCCACAAGAACAAGCAATTGCGTGCGAAGGTTGAGGCGAGATAGGTTGGGAAAGAAAATGGTGCATTGTGAGGCATCGCACTTGCATCCGGGCTTGCCTTTCGGTGGCCTAAGTCGAAGGAGCCAAAGTTCTAGAATGACAAGGGCACTGCGTGGGGGTGGCTCCTCACGGTGAACCAATAAGTCACGGAGTTGGCCTTTCCCATGGTAGAATATGCCAAGGCTTTAGAGTATGTGCATATGCTGCTTCACTGAGTGGCCATGTAGTGGTGGCCATTGTCCCGCCAGGTAACTACTAGGTTGTCGGATAGTGTTATGGAAGCCGCCGGTCGAAGCGGTGATTACGTCATCATTATCATTTCAGATGCATTTATCAATTATCCCATTGTATTCTTCTTGGAAAACCGTGCAAAATTGACCCACGAACTGGGTCGTTTGGTGCAGTGACAAGAAAGATACGGCCGTGCAAAGGTGGGGGATACACCCCTAGAAAACAGGAGACACACCGGTTCGACCCCAAGCACGACGGAGCAACTTTCTCGGCCACTGCAGCTGAAGCGCCCCTGGATGGATGCTTAACCAACGAGGCAAGGTTCACTGGGGTCCATGGGCACTTTGGGATGGTGGCTAGAGCTGCATTCAAAAGCAAGGGCGCTTCAGGCGGCGCTGACCATGTTGGCAATGCTGCCAGTGGCTGTCACGCGTGGAGCACTCAATCGGCCATAACTCAACCATTTCTCCATGGATTGAGTTTTTCTTTTGTATGTGGGAAATATTACAATGTGTTATACACGATGCATGTCTAATTTGCGTGATTGTACCTCAACACATGGCTTCAAAGCGCCGAGGGGCTTTTGGCTAGCTCATAGCGGCTTGTACATAAGGAAGCCTAGGGATTGTTCTAGGCATGCCAAACATACCCAGAGACTCTGTACATTGCCTTGTACTGATCTATAAAGTACAAAGGTTTCATTCCTTTCCCAAATCTCCTTGGATTCCATGGACTACCCAGCACGCGTCCATTCGAGCAAGTCTTTCGCAGCGCACCTCGGTGAAAACTCCGTCGGGAGAGTCGCACGGCAAGAACCTCGGTCACTAGCAATGGTCTTGCTGCTAGGAGAGGATCATACATCATCTCAAAGGTTGGCCCACATACAAAGGGGTCAAGTTTTGGGATTTCTATCCCAAGACTCGGCATGTGACCGTCAGGCCGGGTGCCCCTCGGTTCAAATTTGGTATCAGAGCACGTGTTTGTTTGCTTGGCTTTTGCGTGGACCCAAGGGTGGCAGCAAATCTATGACGAATACATTTTGGCCATAATTGTTTCGTCACAATCAGAAGCATGGCAGTTGCGGCATACAAGTAGTCCCACCTCATGGAGGAGATCCAACGTGCTCTTCACGAGTTGCGCCAAGAGATCTAGCAGTTGCGTGCGGAGGTTGAGGCAAGGTACCTCGACCAAGGGAGCAGTGCGGTGGGAGATGTCTCACTGGCATCGGCACATGCCTTTTGGCAGCCCATGCCAAACGAGCCGGGCCTCTACACCGGCAAGGCCAGTGCATGGGATTGGCTCTTCATGGTCAACCGGTGCTTCACGGTGCTTGGCGTTCCCATCGGAGAAAATGCCACGAGACTGGAGTACGCCTCTACATTGCTCCGGGGAATGGCACTATAGTGGTGGTCGGCATTGTGGCGGCGGAACGCCGCTGGGTTGTCGCATGGGCTGGGGGCCGGATCACGGCTTCAGCCATCGCTTCAGCCTACCATTGGGGCGGGAAGTGCAGCTCGGTGTGCGAGCGTTGACGGAGAAGCCAGAGGTGTGGACGCAGTTCTATGCAATGCTCCAGGCACATTTCGACCACCTCAACGGCAGCCGAGTCGCATATGACAAGATCAAGCACTTCAAGCAAGGCGGATCAGTCCAAGACTACACTACACTCTTCATGGATTTAACGGGGAAAATTGTTGACCTCCCAGACGCAGAAGCGTACGACCACTACCATAATGGCCTGAAGTCCCACGTCCAACGTGAACTCACAGTGCTCGGGTTGCAGACCTTTGCGGTGTTGATCTCGGCGGCGGTGCGCATCGATGCTGTAAGTTACAATATGCGCCGGACCAGTTATGGAACACAACCACGGGTGGAGTAGCCGGGTCAGGCTGTGCCCATCGAGGTGGATGCAATCTAAGCCGGGCAGCGGGGTGCGAGCGAGTAGCAGGGACCAAGAGGCAAGTGCTGGGCGTGTGGTGAGGAGGGACATCACAAGCGGGACTGCCCCAAGCGTAAGGCATTGTAGGGAAAGAGGCTACATTACAGAGGAGGGGATCACCTAATGCTACGTTTCTTTTGTCCGCAAGGGTCAGCACCAGCCCTAAGAGGCTTTTGTCGATTAAGGAGCTGCCTCAAGTGTTGTTGTGGAATGAAAGTGAGACCCGGCAGTTTCCAGGGATCATCCAGGACTTGCTTCTTGAGATTCTGGAGGGCAGTTTCAAGGGTAGAAGGAAGCCACGCGGTCTGCTGGGCGGAGGCGCAAGCCATAGCTTCTTCGACAAAAACTTGGCGACGGAGTTGGAGCTTGCATGGTAGTCGGGGACATCGCTCAAGGAGCGGCAGGTGTCCGGAGTGGTAGAGTGCGGCAGGCCTCTTGTCAAGCACAAGGTCCACATGTGTGATTTGTTGTGTGACATGGAATTCCACACTTGCCATGTGGATGATTACAACTGTTAGATCAGCCGGGATTGGTTGCACACCTCGAATCCGGAGGTGGATTGGAGATGCAGCCCGGTGGTCCTGAAGGCAGGCGAGAAATGCCTCAATTTGCCATTGTGGCCGGATGAGGGTAAGGAGTCGGATATGGGGGAAGCTGGGAAGCAGCTGCGTGTCATCAACTTGCGGTAGTTGCGGTGGTGCGAGCACAAGGGTGGCCAGGTTTACTTGGCATGGGTACGTCCACAACAAGCAACAGAGCGGCAGATTGCAACGGTTGAAGTAGCAGATGGGCAGCCTGTGGAAGGCGGAAGAGCTCCAAAGTTGCCCCCGGTGTTGGGGAGGTCCTCAAGGAGTTTGGAAACGTTTTTCCAGAGGAGTTTCCAAAGGGGATGCCGCCGTAGCGCGAAATCAATCACAAGATCAAGGTGGTTCCAGGGTCCTCACCGACAGTGTGGTCGTGCAATCGCATGAGCACCGCATAGCTTGTGGAGCTCAAGAAGCAATTGAGGGAGTTGCTGGACCATGGCTTCATTCTGCCATTGGTGTCTCCATACGTGGCATCGGTGCTTATTGTCCAGAAGACGTCAGGAGAGCTGTGGATGCGCGTGGACTACCGTGCGCTCAACTACATCGCAATGAAGAGCCGCTACCCATTGCCACAGCCCAAGGAATTGTTCGACCAGCTACGAGGCGCGCACGTCTTCAGCAAACTCGACTTGAGGTGAGGGTATCACCAAATCCACAGTGCGGAGTAGGATGTGGACAAGAATGCGTTTCAGACGTGCAACGGGTACTTTAAGTATCTCGTGATGCCTTTTTGGGCTAACAAATGCTCCCAATACACTCATGGTGTGGATGAAATGGGTGTTCCACCCCTCCGACCAGTTTGTGGTCATCTTCCTCGACGACATCTTTGTTTTCTTGCGGACGACGGAGGAGCTCCAAGAGCACCTACAGACGTTGACAGATGTGCTAAGAAAGGAGCAGCTGTTTGCCAAGCTCAGCGAGTGTGATTTTGCCAATTCATAGGTGGAATTCCTTGTTCACATTGTCAACAGGAGGGGAATCCGCATGGATCCAACAAAGGTGGAAGCAGTACGGGAGTGGCCAGACCCGGCGTGCGTGCGAGACATCCAGGTTCTTCTAGGTTTAACAAACTACTACCGGCGGTTCATCCGGGGGCACATAGCAATGGGAGCACCCTTGGCAGACTTGCTTGAGAAGGGGCACCAATCGGAGTGGGGTGCAGGGGAGGGACAAGCCTTTGGTGCAATGAAGGCTGTCATGTGTCAAACCCCAGTGTTGGTGCATCTGGACATGAGCAAGGAGTATGTGTTGGCAAAGGAAGTGAGCAACTATGCAATCAGAGGGGTGCTGATGCAAGAACAAGGGAAGGGGTTGTAGCCCGTTTTGTACTACTCCAAGAAGCTGAAAGGGGCTAAACTCAACTACCCAGTCCACGAGAAGGAGATGCCCACGATGATCCTCGCCTTCAAGCAATGGAGGTGCAACATCGAGGCGCAACGGTGTGTGGTACACACGGACCACTGGGCGCTCAAATACCTCAAGTCACAGCTGAACCCGAGCTGTCGTCAAGCACGGTGGATGGAGGTGCTGGAGGGCGGCTTTGAATGTGAGATCAAGTGCGAACCAGGGAGAATCAACCGAGCGGACCCGGTTTTGCATCGCCTGGACTTGGGTGTGCATGCGATCACGGTACTGGCACGATCTCCGATCATCCGTGGCATGTTTGTCCACATGTATACAGAGAACCGGGACTTTGCTGGGAGTACGGTGAAATGCTGCATGTGGGATGGCCAGTATTGGCAACATGAGAAGGGGAATTAAACTGTGGTGTCGTGGGGTGCGTCTTTGTAGCAAATTTTGTTAGAGGAGGTGCACAACTCGCACTACAATGGTAATTTTGGCCACGACAAGACCTTCAAGATGCCTGCTTGCCAATATTGGTGGGCGAGGATGGGAACAGGTTGCAAGGAGTACGTAAGCAGGCGTGACACGTGCCAAAGAAGGAAATTGTGGAGGGTGTAGGCGCCAGGAGAGTTGTAGCCGCTACCGATGCCGGAGCAACCGTGGACGGGCATGTCACTTGACTTTGTGGGAGGTCTTCCACGGGGCGCAAAGGGAAACACCATGGTGTTGGTGGTGGTGCACCGGTTCAACAATATGGTGCACTTTCCATGTGTGGAGACATTCAAGGCAGCAGAGACGGCTCGACTCCTCTTGCAACATGTCACCAAGCTTCACAGGGTGCCAAAGTGCATGGCCTGGAACCGCGACCCGCGCTTCGCCTCCCGTTTTTGGGAGGACGTCTTCAGGAAGCTAGGCACTCGTGTGGCTCTTTCACCAGCCTACCATTCCTAAACAAATGGCCAAACATACCTCACTAGCAAAACCATAGATAAGTTGTTGCGGGAGATCTTGGCGCCGGATGGTGAGGGATGGGAATTCAAGCTCCCAGTGCCTGAGTTTACCTACAACTCACCAGTGCATGGCTCAATGGGATGGTCTCCCTTTGAGGTTTTGTATGGGGTGCAACTTACATGTCCCTTGGACGTGGTGATGGGATCGGACCTACCCGCAATGCATCGATTCGTGAGTGACTTCTCGGAGGTGTGGGGGAGCGTACGAGATGGGCTTCACAAGGCACAACAGGAGATGAAGTGGCAAGTAGAAAAGAACTAAACAGCCAAGGAGTTCTTGGTGGGAGAAAGGGTGGTATTGAGCTCGCAGAACCTGCAGCTAGCAGGGGTGGGCAGCTACAAAATCGAGCTTTGGTGGGTTGGCCCTTCCCGGTCAAGGAGGAGCAGTCCCCGGTGAACTACGAGTTGGAGCTGCTCGATCACTACGGTATCCATACCTTGTTCTACGCTTCTCTCCTCAAGGCCTACAAGGAGCTGGATGTGTAGTTCCCAGTAAGAGGAAACGATCCTCCTCCACCGGTCTTGGTGGAAGGTGAGGAGGAGTACGTGGTGGAGAAGGTACTCAGGCACCGTCGGCGCAACAACGGGTGGTAGTAGCTGGTGCAATGGCTTGGCTATGGGCCTGAGCACAACTGTTGGATCCCTGAAGCCAATTTCCATAGGGGTGGTGTGGTGAATACGGTCCTCCAAGCGTACCAGGAGCACACCGGGACGGTGCGCCCTCGGAGGGGAGGGTGATGTTATTGGAACCACCGTTCGAGGCATTGGTTATGTCACCATGCTGATGTTAGTTGCATGTCTTGATGATTCCATTGTATTCTACATGAAAAACTGTATAAAATTGACCCAATAACTGGGTCATTTGGTACATGGACAAGAAAGATACGACCGTGCAAAGGTGGGGGACGCACCCTCGGAAAACAGGGGACGTAGCGGTTTGACCCCGAGCACGACAAAGCAACTTTCTTGCCCACTGCAGCCAAAGCACCCCTGGATGGATGCTTAGCTAATGGGGCAAGGTTCATTGGGGTCTATGGGTGCTTCCTGATGGCGGCCGGAACTGCATTTGCAAGCAAGGCGCTTCGGGTGACCGTGACCCCCGTTGGCGGTTCTGCCAGTGGCTGTCACGCATGGAGCACTCAAACGGCCATAAATCAATCGTTCATCCACGGTTTGAGGCATTCTGATGTGCATCGGAAAGCTCGCAACGCATACTACATGATTCGTGATTTCACCTCAGGAAAGGGCTTCAGAAGGTCGAGGGACTCTCGGTTGGCTCATAGCAGCTGGTACATAAGGAAGCCTAGGGGTTGTTCTAGGCATGTCAATCTTACCCAGAAACTCTGTGTATTGCCTTATGCTGATCTATCACTTCTAAAGGTTTCATTCCTTGCCAAACTCTCATTGGATCTGTGTATTATCTTGCACATGTCTATTAGATCATGCAAGTCTTCCGCAACGTACCTTGGTGCAAACGCTGCCGGGAGAGTCGCACGGCGGGAACCTCGGTCACTAGCAGCGGTCTTGCTGCTAGGAGAGGGTCATGCCACATCTTAAAGGTTGGCCCACACACCAAGGGGTTAGGGGTTGGGAGGTTTATCCCAAGGGCTCGGCGTGGGGCTGTCACGCCAGGCGCCCCTCGATTCACAAACAGGCTAGGGGCCGGGAAATGGCTATAGCCATGACTGGGTAAAACTATTTGGCCAATAAGTACAAGATTGTATGCAGGCGTAGCCCGCACACAAAAATTATGTTCAAGCAGATGTTCCAGACACGCTTTGTCCTCCTCAACAATAGCTAGGTCACGTGTGATAAGACCAAAAATCTCAAGAAAGGCACACCGGTCAACGATTACACCGCATACTGGATAGATTTATCGCCACAGAGAAACGACCTCTCAAACATTGAGGCTTACATCCACTATCCTAATGGCCTTCAGCCGCACGTCCAACCTGAACTCACGATGATCAGGTTGAGTACTTTCACATAGCTGGTTTCAGCGGCAACACAACCATGGGAGGAGTCGTCGGTTTTAGCTATGTCCATGGAGGTGGATGCAATGCAAACCAAATAGTGGGGCACCGGTGAGTAGGATGGACTAAGAGGCAAGTGTTGGACTTGTGGTACGGTGGGTCATTGCAAGCGAAACTGCCCTAAGCATAAGAAACGGTGGAGAGATGGAAAACAATAGTGGGGAGGAGACAAACTACTGTTGTAAGATCTTCATTCATGAGGGAGAGAACCAGCCTTGAAAGGCCTTTCCAGGTTAAGGAGTTGCCTCAAGTACTGTTGTGCAATGAAGGTGAGACCAAATCTTCTAAGGGATCATCACCTTGTAACGCCAAGCAACTTCATCCAACAGTATACACCAATGTCTAATCCCATGCAACTCTGTTTAAGTCTACGCAACTCGGCAAAACTCTTTTGTAACCTTGTAAAGCTCTACACAAATCCACACACATGTGGAAATTTGTACACAACCATGCACAACTTTGTACATCCTTGTAAACTTCATAGAACGTTGTACAAATTCATACAGCTTTCTAACATCCCATACAATACCATACTACATCAGACAAATACATGGAGCTCCATAACAATTGTAAAGATCCGTACAGTTTGGAAACCTCCATCACATCGATGAAATGCTATACAAAGATATATGACTGCTTACAACCACTCACACATATGTGTAGTTTCCTACAAGTTTACACAGTGTATGAGAATCAGTACATATTTGCATGAATCCATTCAAGCATGTAAAGCCATGTTGTCTTCGCTCAACTCCTAAACCCCTTCTCAAATCTCGATAGCTTGGTATAATGTTGCACGGTTGGAGACAAGTCCATGCAGCTCAACGTACTCTACAAAACATCGTAAAAACATTTCCGACTCCGAATATCTTACTAAAAAAACCTATGCTTCTATCCAATTCTTGTCAACTCTAACTTATTTGGTACAACTTTGTACAACTCTGCATAACTCTGCACCGCTTTGTCCAGGCGAGTGAAGATCTACACAGATTTGTGTATCTTTGTAAAAACATGTACAATGCGGTATAAATCCATACAACACCAAACAACTTCGGAAAATGACCCACAACGCCAACATTGTAAAGATATGTACAACTCTATAAAAGCTCATACAAATATTTTTTTGTTTGTAAAAACCTGTACAAATCAATACAAATGTACACACCTCCAATTCTGTGAATGTCCATTTTGTTTCTTGCAAAAGTGTAAACCTCCATCAACTCAATACAAATACAAACAAGTTCATGCAACTGTGTATAGCATTGTACAATTGTGCACGGCTTTGTCTAACTCTAAACATGTCCATAATTCTCTATAGAAATCCATATAACTTCGCAAAACTCCTTTCTTTTCATGCTAATCCATACGATTACACAAAAAACAGTACAACAGTAGAGCTCAACCCATTCAAAATACATGTAAATCTGTCCAGCCCTGTACAACTTTGCACAACGCCGTACAACTCCAACTATGTACAAATTGCAAAACCCCCTACAACCTCATATCACTCCGTGTAACTCAACAAAACTATTAATGCCTCCATGAAACTCCGTACACCTCCATATGATTCGGTGCAACTTCATCGAATACTGTGCATACTCATAAACTATGTAAGCCTCATACGAATACACACAACTCCATACAATTTTGTGCAAACTTGTACAACACCATACAATCCCGTAGAACGCTGCTTAACACTATATGCTCGGGTAAACCTCCAAACAACTCCGCACAACAACATAAAACTATGTACAACCTCAGAAAATGTTGAACGTCCCCGAACAACTCAGTAGGCGTATACAATTCAATACAGTTTTGTGTAACTCTATACAACTTTACATAGTTTAGTTGAAATAAGTAAAACCTTCTATAATTTCACACAATTGTGTATGATGGAATGTTAACCCCACACAACAATGCTTAACAACTCAGGGCTCCTTCAGACCTTGTATTATTTTGTCAAACTCTATATGAATGTGCACACATGCATACAACTCCATATAGCCTCCAAAACCTCTGCAAAACTCTTTAGAATCCCGTGCAAAACTGTAATAATTTGCAAAATTGTCCGTAGTTGTGTACTTCTTTGTAAAACTCCATAAAACATCTCATGACAACTTAAAGCCCTGTGAAAAGCTATGTAGTTTACAAGCTCCAAAGATCCCCACAACACTACATGCAACTCCATACAACTGTGTACTGCCATGTAACATGCTTCGAAACTCCCCGTAACCATATACAATTCCATACAAAGTTTGACAACTTTGTACAAATCTGTACAATTGTACAAAACCCCACACAAATCTAAACATGTCTTTAAAACCATGTAAATCCGTGCATAGCTTTGCACAGCATCGTACAACTTGACACAACTCCACATAGTCGTATACAACTAGGACCATTTCACATAGCTATGTAGAACTCTGTACACCTATTGCAACTTTGTACAACTCAATAAATACTTTTTTTACCCTTTTCAAACATAACATGACTTTGTTTAACACTATACGAGTCATTACAAATTTGAATAAAGCTCTTTGTACATTCCAATCCCACTCCATCAAACTTTGCAAACTATGTATAACTTGGTAAAACTGATGCATGTAAGTACAAAACCACAGGAATTGGTATACTTCCATACAGTTATGCACAATTTTGTACAACTCAGTACAACACCATAAGGTTTCATTGTCCCAAAATCTGTATAGCTTAGTATAACTCCGTATAACTCTTTTCAGCTTTGCATGACTCCGTATAGCTCCCTACAACTCATAATCTCGCATAACTCCCCAAACACCTTCACATATCTATTCAAATACCTACAACTCTGTGTGACTGTGTTCGATTCTTGTTCAATTCGTAAACCCCGCAGAACTTCGCACAACACATACAAATGTCTACAACCCCATAAAACCATATCTCATCCCGTACAAGCCTATACAACTTTGTATGTTTGTGTACAACGGTAAGCACCTCCTTACAACCGTGTATACTTCTCGACCACCCCGTACATCCTTGTAGTGCTCCTCACATCTATATTAAATAATGTAAACTTTCACACACCATTTTACAGCTTTGTACAACTATGTAAAACCTTCCACACAGTGCCCTTGGGATAAACCTCACACGCTCCACCCCTTTGTACGTGGGTCAACCCTTAAGATGGCGCACAAATCTATCCTACTATGAAAACAATAGGCACTGAATGAGATTCTCCCATGCGACTCCTGGACAGTACTTGCACCGAGGTGCGCTACCATGTCTTTGAGTAAGCTAAACATGCCTATAGCTAACCGTCGATAGCTATATGTAGTAGTCCCCATGAGCCAGGTGAGAGCACCTTGACACTCCAAAGTCCTCTAACCATGCGTAATGTCGTGAATAGTTCATTTGTCATGTAGTACCTATTGCAAGATCTCCAAGCTACCAAACCAATCTTAGTGAACGGAGAAATGATTGAGCTCTGGAAATTTGTGTGGACGCTTGCAAGTTTCAGTATCACCGGAGGGGGTGACGATTATCGTAAGTACCCTTCTTCGCAAAATGCCTTTAGCAAAAATCCTGAAGTACCCATGTTTGTGAATGAACATTGCCTCATTGGCTAAGCTTCCATCCAAGGACGGTTTGAGTGGATGATTTATTCACTCCGTTGTGCTCAGGATCAAGGAGGTATGTCGCATGCTTTTTGGAGGTGCTCCCACCACCTTTGCACGACTGTATCTTTGTTTTCCGTGCGCCATCCCGGTTCTTGGGTCGCATTCAAATGATTGTTAAAGCAGGATGTAATGGATACGTGAAATTGTGCATCCGATGTTAGCAAGATGATGTAGCAACCTTCTCAACAGTTGGTCCCATGAAATGACCCCCTCCGGGGACGACCCGTCTTGGTACGCTCCAAGGACCGTGTTAACCTCGCAACCCTTGTGGAAAATGGTTTTGGGGATCCAGTGTTTGTTTTTTAGCTCATAGCCAAGCTATTGCATCAAGTATTACCATCTATTGTAGTGCGGATGGTGTTAGAGAATCTTCTCCACCGCATACTCTCTCACATCCCCAACAAAGACCGGGGGAGGAGGAGGTTGTCCACGTGTCATGAACTGCACATCTGGATTATTGTACGCCTTGATGAGAAAATTGTGGAACATGGGATAGAGGTGTAGTGGGTTTGGAGCTCCAACTCATGGCTCACCGCAGACCACCTCTCCTTGACCAGAAAAGGGTCCACCCATTGATGTCTGACCTGCTCACAATCCAGCCGGATAGCTGCAAATTGTGCAAGCTCAGAATAACCCTTTCCCCACCAATAAATCTTTGCATTTCCTGTGGGTTTCCACTTGCCACTTCATCTACTGATGTGCCTTATGAAGTGTATCATGTATGTCCAGCCACGCCTTTGTGAAGTCATGCACAACCTGCTACACCACAGGTAGGTCCAGCCCCATCTCCATATTCGAGGGGCATGTAATCTACACCATGTACACAACCTCAAAGGAAGATCTCCCTATGGATGTGTGCACTACGGAGTTGTAGGTAGTATTAGCGGGAGATTGCATTCACATCCCTCAACAGCCGGCTCCAAGATCCCCGGGAATAGCCACTCCATGGTCGGGTTGGTACGCTAGGTTTGGCCATCCAGTAGGGGATGGTAGGTTGATGAGAGAGCCACATAGGTACACAACTCGATAAGTTCCTCCCAAGACTAGGAGGTGAAGCATGGGTCACATTTTGAGACAATGCACTTCGGCATCCCATGAAGTTTGATAACGTGATTCAAGACGAGTTAAGTCGCATCCGCTTCCATGACCTTCTCTTCACACGTAATGAAGAATACCATCTTGTTGAACTTGTCCACCAGTGCCAGCACCATGGAGTTGCTCTTTGTGCACCATGTAATACCTTTGCCAATAGTAGCACACAAGCATTTTGAAGATTTTAGTGTGGCCAAAACATCCATCAACATGCGAGTCGTGTGCCTCTTCAAACAGCGCCTGCTGTAACGATGCACTCCCTGTTACCACAACCATGTCCCCTTTTCCACACCGCCAATACTGGTTGTCCCACTGGCACCTTTTCACATTAGTCCCGGAAAATTGGTGGTCCTCCGCATACTCGTGAGAAAACAGGTTGTGGATGATCAGGGATCCTGCCAGCACCATTGTTGCATGTACGTCAAAGTCCGTGTAATGAAAAAGTGCGTTTGGCGGGTTGATCCTCCCTCGTTTGTAGTGAATCTTACCATCGAACCCAACTTCTAACGGTTCCATCTACATTGCTTGACAAAGACTCAGGTTTGGTTCTGAGTTGAGGTGATTGAGTGAATAGTGACCCGTGTGCACCATACCCGACAACGCCTTGAGGTAGCACCAAAACTGCTTAAACGGCTGGACCACTACGGGAAATCCCTTCTCATGGATTGGATAGTGGAGCTCAGATTCTCTCACATCTTTGGAGAAAACTGTAATGAATTCCATCCCCTTCCCTTCATCTTACATTAACACCCTGCTGATTGCATAATCACTTGCATCCATTACTAATACGCACTCCTTCCTTGTGCTTGGATACACCAGTACCGGTGCCTCACACACGTCAACGTTCAGTACTCCAAAGGGATGTCCCTCCTTTGCACCCCACTCCTAGCGATGCTCCTCCTTACACTTATGTTTCAAGGGTGCTCCTATTGCCATGTGCCCCCCTATAAACCTCAGGTTATGGTATGTAAAACCCAGGATAATATAGATAAGACTCACACACATTAGCTCTGGTCTTCACTCCTTCCACCTTGTTTGGTTCCATGGAAACCTCCCTCCCACTTTAAATGTGTCTGCAGAAATGCAACTCGTGCTTGGTGAATTCACACTCACCGAGATTGGTAAACAAACACTCATATTCTAGCACATCCATCACCATTTATATATTCTCCGTGTACTCCTCCTTCTTCCGCAAGTAGACAAGATGCCATCATGGAGACGACTACAAACTGGTCTAAACAAGGATGGAATATCCAGTTCATTAGCGCATTGAAAGGGACAAGGGTATTTGTTAGCCCAAAGGATATCACGAGATACCTGGAGTGTCCACAACGCATGAGAAATGCAGCCTTTTCCACATTCTCGTCACCCGGAATGCAAACTTGGTGGCACGCAGATATTGGGCCTATCTTGGGAAAGACACACACGCCCTGGTTTCACAACTCCTCGGCCCGTGGCAGCGGGAGGCAACTCTTTATCACAATGTTGTTGGGTGCCTTGTATTCCACATACGTCCACAGTTCTCCTGACTTATCACCAACGAACAGCACCAGCGTCAAGTATGAAAGCATTGAAGGTAGGATGCAGCTATGGTCCATCAACTCTCCAACTACTTCTTGCAATACCACACCATTGATGACAATTCTGATCAACACCTTGGTCCTATTGTTGATGTTGCCCTACGGCTGCAGCTCCTTTGACAACTCGTTCAAAACAAATATTCCGAACTTCCTTCGTTACCTTTCCATCACGTAAAGGTAGATCTCGAGCTCCCTCTTGTGTTATATCAACCGCTGTGATCTTCTCCTCTCCTACTTGTTACGGACACACCAAAGCTTCATTGACTTGGCCACCCTTGTGCTCGCACTTCTTGAACATCCATAAGTTGATGTGCAGCTGTTTTTCCACTTTTGTATATTCGACTCCTCCTTGTTTCGCCACAGTTGCAAATTGAGATTCGTCCCGCTGCCTTCACGACCACCTGGTTGCACCCCCGATTCACCTCCAAATTCCAGACGTGCAACCAATCTCAGCCAATGAAGCAGTTGCAATCAACCATAGGATATGTGCGGAAATCCATATCATACAGTGACAAACCCACATAGATCTTGTGCTTGACTATACACCTATAGCACTCTACCACTCCGGACACTTTCCTCGCTTTAGCCAGTGTTCCCGGTTCCCATGCAAGCTCCAACCTTGTCATCAACACGTCGTTGAGGAAGTTATGACTCACTCTGCCGTCCAAAGTACCACGTGGCTTCACTCCAACCCTTTTGAAATCCCATCCGAAGACTCATGAACAATCCTCAAAGTTATACAATGTTGTACACATAGTTTCTATATTGAGTTTTACATATTTGTATGTAGTTGTGCATTTATATGTATCTATGTGCACTTGTACTGAACAGTACATAGTTGCACGGAGTCGTACACGTTGTATAGAGTTGTACAGAGTTTCACAAATACTTGCAAAGTTATACACAGTCTTATGCAGCTATACGAAATGTTATAACTTTGTAGAGAACTGCCCATTAATGTAGCAAAGTTGTTGAGTTGTATGTGGTTTCTTGGAGTTGTAGACTGCTTGTACGGAGTTTTACAAGGCTGTAAATGGTCCTACCAAGTTGGAAGATTTGTATATAAATCACTGAGTTCAACGTTGTTTTTCCTGGCTACATGATGATGTGTTGAGTTGTGTGTATTTCTAAGGAGTTGTTTACTTGTATCTGGGGTTAAAGAGAGCTACATGAGGTTGTACATAGTTTTACAATTTTGTATGGATTTGTATGGAGTTCCATATAGTTGTACCATATTGTCAAGGATTTAAGGGATTTGCATCATGTCATGTGGCGCTTTAGGGAATTTCACAATATTGTACATATTTGAATGGAGCTACATCGAGTTGTGAGGATTCATGTGGAGCTTGTAGAGAGTTGTACAAAGTTCTAGAGAGTTGTAAGGAGATTAAATGAGTTGTATGGGTTTTTATAGAATTGTATTATAGTGGAAAGAGTTGCAATGGTTTGTGCGGAGTTGTGCAAAGATTGCAATGTTTCCAGGAGTTATGCAAACTTGTAACATGCCGTGTGGAGTTTACGGCGTTCTATGGAACTGTACTAAGGTTTCCAGTGTTGTGTGAACGACCATGTGGCTTCTACATGTTTGTAAAAAAATGGTACAGCGTTGTATAGAGTTGTACATAGATGTACACAGTCATATGGAGTTCATGGCTAAAGGATATCATACAAAGTTGGTATGGGCTGTGTTCAATAGCACCGAGTTGTATGTTTTGTGGAGCTCTGTGGAGTTGTAAGGCCTGTACACATTTGCATGGATTGATGCAGGGTTGTATGGGGGTGTACAGATGTCAATGAAACTGTGTAGAGCTGACATGGTGTCGCCTATATCAAACTCGAATCTCAACCCCAATTACGCGATACTCCATTCCCTCTGGTAACATGTGCTCTTGAGATTTCTATGGGGTCGCCCAAATGACTTCGGCTAAAACACGTGATATCCATATTCACCCATCAACGGGATCGCAATGATTTTGGAAATGTGAGGCCTTGCCCTTTGGATCACAACAGAAAAGAAGATGGCAGTGACAAATCTGGTGCCCTGCGCGCTGACGTGGCTCACCATCGTGCAAGGCAAGACCCTATCCTCTTGTGGTTAGTGGCCAAACTGCCCATAAATGAGCACTCTGCGTTTGAATGAATGGCACATAGTATAATCTATCACCTCCGAATCGTCGGCCGATTAACCCAAACATAAGGGAATAGTTTGCGGAGCACATGGGTGACTGAAAACATCTATTCTGCGCAGATGCAGGTGGCACTGTGGTGCATGGATCCATGTGACGTTTTACATAGTTGTATATTATTTAATGGAGTCCTGAGGGGTTTAACATAGCTATATGGATTTGCATGGAATATCATACAGTTGTATGTACTCGTGAACAGTTTGCTCGGGTTTTCCATTACAGTGTGGACTTATGTCTTGTGTAAACGAGGTTAAGGAGCTGCGTTGATTTGTACATGGTGGTATTGGATGTACAGAGTTGTGTAAGGTTGTACGCGGTTTAATGGAGTCGTAAGGAGTTCTGCGGAGTTGTATGGAGTTGTCTGAGCTTGTGTATGGCTTGACACGATCTTGGACACCATGCCAACTACGAACAATTGGTGCATGGAGAGCCCCCCTGTGATTCGAGACATCATTTTCCTCTCAAACCACTTAAGTTCTTGCGCGGGTGGCAACCAATGTGTGAAGTGTGTGGTCAACGGTCAAACGTACATTCTTGAATTGCTGGATTACACGTGCATCCATAGCAACGATGATATGTCCGGATTTAATAACTACCTATGGAACCATGGCATATCACTGATCCGAGTGTTGACAACATTGTAAGTAGTGTTTCGTGGATATGCACATGGGGATTTCTTGTCCTATGATTGTGCAACAATTTTCCATTCGGGTGTTCCATGGATGGAATACTCTTTTCACGATGCAGATTTTGGGGAATTTTTGAACCCGGCACGAAAGTGCACATGAACGTGGCTTGCACAAGTATAACTCGTCCGTAGAGTTTTATGGATGTATGTGGTGTATGGCAACAAGCATTGTGACACAAAGGGTCCATGTGTATCTTCACAAACTACCCATGTACTGTCCGAGGCAGTGGGTCAATCCATGGAATAGCATCACGCACAGCACACTGATGCGGTTGGTCATAACATCTTCCTCTGTCGGTTTCATCGAATTCACTCTTATCCGTACTCGACGCATTGCCATGGTCTTTGCAGTGACCAAAATTTACATCATTCGTAACTTCTAAGGTTACATCGTCAGTGTCGTTTGCACCACTCTTGTCGGTTTTGTGCCCGTTTGGGGAATGACACGTGTGCCCTAGTGCCACTAATAGTGTCTTGGATTTTCAATTGCACTACAATAGCTGGCTGTTTTTTCTCCCTTTGTACTTTGCCCATGTTCTCCATGCTTTTTGTTTGGCCCCGGATAACAGAATGAAGCCGAGGTACACCTCCTCAAATGATTGAATTCTCGAGCCACCTGCCCATGATTTGGAGCTTCGCATCGCTGTGTATAAGATCCCTCGTGTCTTTCTTGTGCCGATTGTTGGATCAAAGCAGCAATTGGGAGGCCGTGGACCCGATAGGTAAATGTGTCACGGTTGAGCACCAACCATGAGGAAAACATACATAGAGACCATCGTGGAAACGAATGTTGAAATGCGTACAACTTAGTAGACCTTGAGAGTCTGAAACATCCTAGGGTCTCAACTCCACTATACAACCACCCAACGGTGGTGTGGTTAGTTATAGCATGATTCCCCGCAAGAAGAGCCTCTACCATTGTTCTGAGCTCGGCACAAGGAGGGAAATCATCCTCGTCCTTCCTTTACTTGTATGCACTGTGTGAAGTCCCGTCGTTTACGACACAGTGTGATTACAACAGACAAGAGAAACTACATCATCAGCATGTCTCGATCCAATGAATTTTTCCATTTACGCCGGGGGAATGTCGCAAAAGAAGGTGGCTCTTGCTCAACACAAGTACCTCGATCATTTGGAAACCAGCCATCTGAGGACCCTCGTTTGGCA
>SZWC01017822.1:20309-42533 GCA_023375785.1 Penium margaritaceum | reverse complement strand
TCAGAACTGGCTCAGGCCAGCTTCTACCCGTCCAAGGTGTTGGTGTCGTCCGTTTCGTTGGTCCCGGGGGCACTGTGTACCTCCCTGACGTCTTGTACGTTCCTGACCTCGAGGTCAGCCTTCTCTCTGTGACCACCCTTGATGACCAGGGTATGGATTTCTCATCCAGCCGCGGTCTTGCCTCCATCTCTCTCCGTTCCTCTGGCCGTGTTGTTCTGCGTGGTATTCGCTGTGATCACTTGTTCCGTGTCCCTCTCACGTTGCCCTGACCTTCCGCTGCCTCCGTCTTTGTGCATGTCGCCCCCTCTCTGTCTCCAGACCATGCTGATCTTCTGCATCGTCGCCTCTGTCACATTCACACTGCTGCGATCCAGCGCCTTCTTCGCCTACACCCTACACATGGCCTTGACCCTGCCACGTTTTCCCTTCCGTGCATGTCCACTTGTCTTGACTACGCCGCTGGAAAAATGCACCGCTCTCCCTTCTCGACCTCTGAGTCAAACCACCTCCCACCCTCTTGACCTGGTGCATGCCGAAGTCATGGGCCCCTTACCCCAGGATTTCCTGGGTGGCATTGGCCGGTACGTACTGTGTCTTACTGACGACTTCTCCCGTTACCGCTGGGTCTTTGCTCTGCGGCATAAGAGTGATGTTACTGACGTCCTTGAGTCCTGGCTCCCTCAGGCCGAACGCGTTTGTCAACGCTCCCTGCGTGTGTTCCGCAGTGACCGTGGCGGTGAATTCTATGGTCCAACATCCCTCTTTCTTGAGTCTCGCGGGGTCCGGCTTGAATCCACCGCTCCATACACACCCCAACAAAATGGGGTGTCTGAACGCTGGAACCGGACCCTTGCTGACGGTGTTCTGTCACTGCTCTCTGCCTCCGGGCAGTCTCCTCTCTTTGCCTTTGAGGCCATGTCTTACATGACATGGGTCTGGAACCGCATCCCACATGGACCTCTTCCCCACACCGTCACTCCCTTTGAGCGATGGACTGGCCGTCGTGCTGACCTTTGGCTTGCCCGAGTTTGGGGCTGCCTTGCCTCCGTCTGGGTGCCCTCTGACCAACGCGATGGTAAACTGTCTCCGCGTGGTCGCCTTTGCATCTTTCTTGGCGTCTCTCCTTTCTCCAAAGCATGGCGCTTCTGGGATCCTTCCCGCTGTCGTGTTGTTGAGTCTCGTGACGTCCTGTTCTTTGATCATCTGTTTGAACGTGACGCTTCACGCTTCGGTGGGTCCCTCGCTCTGCCTCTTCGGGGTGGGGGTGGTGGTTCTCTGCCCTCTGGGCCTCCTCCTGGTGGTTCTCCTCCCTCGGTGCGTCCCTCGGTTCCCCCTGTCTCACCTTCTGTTGGTCCAGGCTCTCCGTTGTCTACGTCCCTCTCCCTGGCGTCCTCACCCTCCACGGGTCCCTTGGACTCGCCCAGTACCTCCAGCGCCTCCAGCGCCCCTATTGGCTCCCCTGCCGGCTCCTCCTCCTCTCCCATTCTTAGGGCCGCCTCAGAGCCTCCTATTGCCTCGGAGCTCCCTCTTGTCTCGTCCTCCCCATCTGATTCTCCTTGTTCCGTTGTGCCCTCCTCTTCTGCGCGTCCCCCGTCCATTCCCCCAGTCTCACCTTACACGCGCGGTGGCCGCCTCCGGGCTCTTCCCTCTCAGTCCCACCCGGTCGTCTCTGGTGACCCTGGCCTTCGTGCCCTTGGTCTCACTGCCTCTGGCCTGTCTGTAGCCGCCTCTGTTGTCCATCCCAGCACCGCACTTGGCTACTCTCTTGTCGAACAAGAGTTCCACTCCGCAGTGACCTCGTCTATTGCCGGGTACGTTGCCTCATGCTTTGCGACCGCTGGCCTCTCACCTCTCTCTCCCGAGCCACAGACTGTTCAGGCAGCCCGCGTTGCCTCTGACTCCTTGCTGTGGGAGCAGGCCATGAAGGCCGAGCTTGATGCACTGTCTGATCATGGTATGTATGAGCTTGTTGATCTCCCACCCGGTCACAAGGCAGTTGCTGCCAAGTGGGTGTACCGTCGCAAACTAAACCCAGACAACACAGTTGAGAGGTACAAGGCTGGCCTCACGGCCAAGGGGTTCTCTCAAATTCCTGGAGTGGATTTTGATGAGACCTTTGCCCCGGTCGGTCGCTACACCAAAGCCAGAGCTCTACTCAGCCTAGTCGCACAGCATGACTGGGAACTTGAGCAGATGGATGTCAACAACGCCTTTCTCCATGGCAAGCTGGACAAAGAAATCTACATGGTTCAACCACCAGGCTTCTCTGATGGTACGAACCGGGTTTGGCGCTTGCGCAAGGCCCTCTATGGCCTCAAGCAGTCTCCACGGTGTTGGAACCAAGAGATTACATCCACCCTTGAAAAGGGAGGATACAAACGGAGTGCAGTGGATCCAGCCCTCTTTCTCGGGCCCCCCACCAAACCACTTGTTGCCATTCTTGTGTACGTGGATGATCTCCTCACTGCCTCTCCTGATGCAGTGTCTGTAACTGCCGCCAAGTCCCTGCTGCAAGCGGCATACAAGATGAAAGATCTTGGTCCGGCACGTGTCTTTCTAGGGATGGAGCTGGAGCGTGATCGTGCTTGTCGGGTCTTACATGTGCATCAGGCTGCGTATGTGCGTAGCCTGGGGGAGCGCTTTGCGCCACTCCTCACCTCCATTCCCACAGCGTCCACTCCCATGACGCCCGCCGGGCAGTCGTTCCTGAAGTCGCTTGATCTCACCAGACTGGGGGAGGCAGTAGATACCACTGACTATCTTCGGGTCATTGGCTCCCTGATGTACCTCGCCACGACTACACGTGCAGATGTTGCCTTTGCTGTGAACTTCTTGTCACAGTTCTCCCAGTGCCCCCGGGAGCGACACCTCGAGGCAGCCCTGCGAGTGGTGCGGTACGCTCTCTCCACCCCCCGTGTCGGACTGCTCTTTCGTGCACAGCCCTCTATCATCGTGGATGGCTTCATAGATAGTGATTGGGCGCATGACTCTGATGCTCGCAGCCGCACAGGATACATCTTCTTGGTTGGTGGCACCGAAGTTTCCTGGAAAAGTGGCAAGCAAGGGTGTGTAGCACGCAGCACTGCTGAGGCTGAGTATGTCGCTCTGGGCGCAGGCACTTGTGAAGCTGTTTGGTTGTGTCGCCTGTTGCAGCAATTACGTGTTCCCATCCGCTGCATCACTCTGCGTTGTGATAACCAAAGCATGAAGGCCATTGTAGAAAACACTGGCATGCATCATTCACGCACCAAACACATCAATGTTGAGCATCACTTTTTCGTGAGTGCATTTCTGCTGGCATCGTCCAGGTCACCTGGGTGGATACACGGTCTCAGAGAGCTGACTTTCTTACCAAGGCCCTCAGTCGCAATGTCTTCAAAAGTGCTGTACACTCTGTGGGTCTCATCAGTCCGCATGATCCAGGTTGATTGTTCGTGTCCCCGCTNATTCACGCACCAAACACATCAATGTTGAGCATCATTTTGTTCGTGAGTGCATTTCTGCTGGTATCGTCCAGGTCACTTGGGTGGATACACGGTCTCAGAGAGCTGACTTTCTTACCAAGGCCCTCAGTCGCAATGTCTTCAAAAGTGCTGTACACTCTGTGGGTCTCATCAGTCCGCATGATCCAGGTTGATTGTTCGTGTCCCCGCTCCCTCACCTTCTGTACTCACCGCTCGTGACTCCCCTCTGTGTGTGTGGGTTGCTTGTCTGCGGGTCATGGGGGAGTGTTGAAGTTCGTTGGCCACTCATAACTCTATGCCCTCTTGCCTCCCACATTCTCCACAAACTCATGTACAGATTGAGTGACAATGGTACTGCCTGGGGAGATGGCTGACGCGACCATCCTGACTGTCGTCAACGGCCTCAAGCTTTTGCTGGACCCAGGAGTGCTTTCAGCCACCAATGTTACCATTGCATGACTCTCCATGATTCTCTATGATCTCTGTGTGATGCGGTAGATGATAGGGCCGTACACTCTCACTGCCGTGCCCTGCATCATTTTATCTTGCCTTGCATGTGATGGGGGAGCTGCATATCTCCCGGGTGCTGATCCTTAGGGGGCCACCATGCCGGTCTTGACCGTGCATTGGTGAGTAGCCGCCCTCGGTTATTCCGAGAGGTCGGGCTCGACCCCCGGGTGGCGGCGCTTACTCACCCGAGCTCGTTGCTCGAGGTGAGTGAGAGCTCACCGGTACTTACCTCTCTCTCTCCTCTTGTCTCTTTTGTCTTGGTTGACTCCACGATTCTAAGGCAAGTTACCGCATCCATGGCGTGTCTCATGCATTACGCCACGTGGCTGTCACCCACCCCATCACACATGGTCTAGCTAAGCAGTTTCCTAGCAACTACAGGGAGGTGAGTGTGCAACGAGGCTAGAGGTCACCACGTGATACTGACACGTAAACCAACATCAATTTGTCCTAAAACAGGCACAAACCCACTGTATTGGACGTAACTCTGCGCACAACATCCAATAACATCGTTTGAACCTAGACATGCAGAAACTCGAGCCAACTCCAGGTGAGCAGAGCCACCTCCCGTCGGTGCTCCGGTGACAACAAATGGAAACAATGTTGCGCTAGTCTAGACAAGACCATTTTCTGCTGCCTCACACACTTGGACTGAAGTGTGTGGCCTGCTGCGTCTAGACTTTGCGCCTGAGCAATGCTGGCTGCTCAGTTGTGAGAGGGAAACCTTGCACTAGACACTTAGCGCCAGATTTGCAGTTGAAAGTGAGTAATGATTGAGTTAACAGCAAGAATGAGGTGTAGTGAGAGACCCCTCCCACACTAACCTAGGCCCTCACCTCCGTGAGGGTTGTTGCACGTTCTACCAACCAATAAGGCAAATTCACTATTTTGTGGCTTGAGGGGTTTTCTCGGTGAGCCGTGCCAGAGGACCGACAGCCCCAAACCTGTGTGTCGTCTGTTCTTCCTGAAAACTGGAGCATATGAAAATATGCACGTTGTAAACACAGTCGTGCAGCCAGAATCAGCTAGATAATTGACAGAGCAAGGTTATGGCTGCCTGAACCTCGACAAACCCTACGCTACTCAAAGGGGCCGCCTATTACTGTCGGTGACATGAGTGACGGTGGTTGCTGCTGATGGAATTGGACTCTCACAGCTACCAAGTGGGAGACTCCACACGAGGAGACGGAAGCTACGGCTCTGACAACGATGCAATGTCCTGTCCATCGCTCAGCGCCCGTCGTTGTCAACGTCTGCTGATTCAGTCGTCTGAACGAGCATGTACACCAGGCAAGAGGTGAGAAACCAGATCAGTAAGAAAGTGCATACACAAATCACAACCGTCCCCCATGACTCCTGGGAACCAGTGTACATATAGGTGCAGAGGTCATCCATCAACAGTGCACAACCAAAGTCACGCTCCCCCATGCTCTCATGTCCCCATAGTCGAGCAAGTCCGCAAAAGTGCGAGGATGAGCACATGAAGATTGAGGGCATGGATGAAGCAGCACAAGGTAAGGGAGGTCATAGGTACAAGACAATACACTCGCAGATGTAGACCAAACAAGTTAACACCCTTTTTGAATGATGCACGCTTGATGGCCTTGGTAAAGGAGTCAGCAAGCTGTCGCACGGTCTCGACCCACATAATCAAGATGCTGCCCTCATGCAACAAACTGCGCACATAGTGATGTTCCATATTGATGTGTTTTGTATGTGTGTGATAAAAGCATCGTTGTCTGCAATTGTGATTGCACTCTTATTGTCACAATGCAGTGTGATGGGTGATGTAGGCTGACGAAACTCACACAGCAGACGAAGGAGCCACACACCCTGGCATGCACCAGTGTCCAATGCCATGTACTTTGCCTCTGCAGTCTTGCGTGCAATGGACCCCTGCTTGCCACTACGCCACAAGGCAGCTGTGCCGTCAATGACGAAGACCCATTTAGCGCGGCTCTTGCCATCTACGCTCCCAGCCCAGTCACTATCCGTGTAGCCTTCAGCGACCATGGACGGCTGGTGGCGGAACGTCAATCCACGACATGGGGTGGAGACAATGTATCGCACCACGTGAATCGCTGCATCTTCGTGCAACTGATGCGGGGACTGAGAGAATCGAGCCAGTAGGTTCACGTCAGGTAATATCTGTTCGTGTGGTGGTGGCAAGGAAGATGAGTGACCCAAGGACACGAAGAAAGGTAGTCACATCCATTTGTATCCAGTGTGTCAGCATCAGAAGCTTTTAGCTTGATCTCACCATCCGGGGTTGTGGGAGTGGATGCACTGGGTACGGTGGGCAGGAGGTCCATAATGTGCTCAGTCAATGCTTGCACATAGGCTGCTTCATGCACACGGAGAATGCAGTGGACACGGTCACGCTCGATCTCCATGACCAAAAACACCTGTGCAGGTCCAAGATCTTTCATCTTGCACATGGAATTAATCCGATCCTTCACTAGCTAGACAACGCCGATGTCAGGGGATGCGGCAAGTAGATCGTCCACATAGAAGAGCATTAGAAGAGCACGATGACAAGTGTGGTGCCCACTGGGATGAAGAAGAGAGATGGATCTGCGACGCTGCGCATCAAGCCACCCTTCAAGAGGGTGTGGCTGATCTCTATGTTCCAGCACCTGGACGACTGTTTGAGGCCGTAGAGGGCCTTCCGCAGTCACCAGACACGACTAGTGCCATCTTCGAAACCTGGGGACTGGACCATGTAGAGCTCCTCCCAATTGAGAGCACGACGCAAGAAGGTATTGCTCACGTCCATGTGGTGGAGCTCCCAGTTCTGCTGTGCAACCATGCTGAAGAGCGTGCCACTGGTGGTGAAACGGCCAAACGGCACAAAAAACTGGTCGAGGTCCACTTCTGGTACCTATTCAAAGCCTTTGGTAGTAAGCCGGGCTTTGTACTTGTCCAGCGTGCCGTCCAGCTTCCACTTGTGAAGAAAAACCCACTTGGCCCCAATGGCTTTATGGCATGAGGATAAGTAGACCCGTTCGTACACAACATGCTCATCGATGGCAGCCAGTTTGTCCTTGCAAGCAGCTTGCCATAGGACAGCGTCAGGTGTAGTCCTGGCCTCACAGAGGCTCTGCGGATCGGCTGCTTGCAAATACGGCCTGGCTATCAATAGATGAGTACTACCAAGGCCCGTTGGAGCACACAACAACAAGACAGAGACAACATGTCGATGCTCCTGAGAAATAAGGGAATGTCCCAATGCAGACCTAGGATGAAGGTATGCTGTGACGACGGCAAGGGCAGTCAGACCCAAGGCCTTTGTCCCTGGGTCCCCCCTCACCACAGTGTGAGAAGGGGATGTCGGATGGAGGCTACAGGCGGGGGACGGCTGAACGACGGCAGAACGGATGTCTGATGGAGGCACTTGGGTGCGTGGATGAAGACGACCACCAAGAGTGGGTGAGTATACCGGACCACCACTGGAGGAGTGGGTGTGCCGGGGTCGAGGAGGCGAGGATACGACGGGTCACTCTACTAGAGTGGCCATCGCAAGAAGATTACTGGACTGGTCGACCGAGGTAGTGACCGGAGTGATTGAATTGGTCGTTTGGGTGGTAGAGTCCACGGCCGAAGAAGTGGACTCAATGGTCTGGTCAGCGGAGTCAATAGCCAAAAATGTGGACTCAGTCACTTGGTCAGCGGATTCAGCAGCCAAAGAGGTGGACTCGGATGCGTAGTCAACAGTCTGAGGAAAAAACTCAGATGGAGACGTTGGTGCGGTGGGGATGTCACGTGTGTGTGGAGGAATAGGTGACTCAATGGAACCAGGGACTCTGGACATTGACGGAAATGGAGAAACATTGCGAACTGGTGTAGAATCTCCCCCACATGATGGCGGCGACAGGCCCAGAAGGGTCCTGGCACATACAAAAGGAAGATCGCATGAAAAAATCTCCTTAATAATAGGGTGTCACGCGATTCGATGATACGACGCCTGAAAGGATCCCAGAACCTTCAGTCCTTCAACTGACAAGACATCCCGAGAAAGGTACAGAGTCTTCCACAAGGAGCCAGCTTAACGTCCTGCTATTCCTCGGGGAGCAAGACGCTAGCGATGCAACCCCAGAGGCATGCAAGATGAAGATATGCACACTGGCCACACCAATACTGGTAGGGAGTGACAAGACATGACAAGGGACCATGGGGAACTTAATTCCAAATCCAGGTCATGTACGACATGGCCTCAGAGAAGAAGCTCTAGTATAAACCAGACTCAATGCGCATAGTGCAAACCACATCAGCCATGGTGCATTTCTAGTGTTCAGAGACACCATCTTGCTCCGGAGTGAAAGGCACGAATGTCTCATTTCTGACGCCATGGCTCCTGAGGAAAGCATCCGCCTCTCACATAAACTCACCACTGCGGTCCGAACGGAAGTGGCAAAGGGGACGACCACACTTGCGCACTACGGCGAGGAGCCAATCACGAATCGCAACCGCTGCATCGCTCTTCTGCCAGTAGCAGAAAACCCATCGAAAACAAGGGTAGTCGTATGTGAGGGTGAGAACGTAATGACCACGCTCCACAACAGACTCGACAGAAAAGGGACCCATGAGGTCAGAATGGACCAGCTCAAGCGGATGCAAGGTGCGGAAAGAGGAGACATGATAAGATGACATGTGCATCTTGTCCTGAGCATAGTGGATGCATTCAGTTTTGCAAGGTAGCTGAATCGAAGCCAAGGACAGGCAACATGTGGAGAATGCTCTCAATGGCAGAGCTGTGTATGGAGTAGAGGCAATGCTGGAGGAGGTGGGTATGTCAGAGTGCTCATGACAAAGACGTGTGTCCCATTGGAAGACAGGGGTGAGGACATGGAAGACAGATGAGTGACGTACCACAAGTCAACACGAGATTCTGCATGCGAAATCATACGATGAGACGGACGAAGAGTGACCGTACCGATGCTGCATGAGTGTAGAACATCCATTCTCATGCGGTCGAGAGCACTGATAGACATAAGGCTAAGCACAAGGCCATGCAAATACAGTACATTAGTGACATAGACGTTGTCTGACTGAATCCAAAAATTGAAGACACTAACACCATGAACATGAAGCACCTGACCGGACCCAGTCCGAACCGGGCCAAGGATATTGAACCCCTGACAACAACACGTCATGTGATGCGTAGCACCAGAGTCGATGATCCAGGTCCCATCAGGGTCATGGAACGATGTAGTAACATTGCACTGAGCGACCAGACATGACGCAAGCCACGGGCGTTGTGCGTGAGATTGAGAGGAAAAGCATTCGTGCCAGTCGTCAAGCCAAACCACATCATCCAAGACGAGGGTAGGAACATAACAGCCATCTACGAGGGATCACAGTGGAGAGCACTCTCATTCTAAAAACTATGTGTGACCTCCTGGCTAGTAGATATACAACTTGTACTTCCCTTGGGCTGACGAGGGGGGATACCGAGCCAGTGTGCGATGAACTGCTCCAGCTGGCACTCATAAGCAGAGGGCCCAGGATTCAAGAGGTATCGCGGCGTGGTCATGCCGAAGGGAGGCACCGAGGTGTAACTCAGCTGCGACGATGGAGGTGACCACGTTGGATAAGGATTCCATGCAGCAACTGGCCCGACGGGAGGCATGGGAGGAGCCAGGGACCTATTCACAGTTGTTGAGGTACCGGTGGAGGAGGCCGCTGCTAAAGAAGTAAAAGAAGTACCAACAGGAGAAGTAGTGGGGGCTGTAGTTGTACCAAGGCGCCGCTTACACTCATGATGCTTGGCGCTTATGGCACAAGACTCGTTAATGGGTGAAGGAAAGGTGTACCAGCCATGACTTGTCTGGCCACAGTTGTGGCAGACAAGAGTTTTATCGTAGGAGGAGCTGCTGTCCGATGGCTTCTCGGTTTTCCCCTCCCCCTTCTTCCCACGTCCTCCTCTGTCGCAGCCAGTACCATGCATGGCTCCGGCTATACCAAAGGTACCTGACAACGGAGACGTAGGAGAGAGAGTGACTACTGCCACTACGTCTACAGGCGAGTGTCCTGGATTGCATCCTCCCATGACAGAATCCGGGAAAAGAACCAAGACATCAGATTGCCCTGGGATGCCATGGCCTCCAGAAGTTTGACGTCAAAGTCGAACAGGATCTTCACGTGGTCGAGAGTCGTGCCGTTCTTGATGGTGAGGAGAGCAGCTGGTGGAGGCTGACCAGGAGAGCGGCTAGTGGAGGTCGACCAACCTTACCAAACCGGCGAAGAAGAACTTACACGCAACGCCAATTGGTGGTGAAACATTGTGAGTCACTAATGTTGAGGTCGCTGACTCTCCTCACAAGACGACTGACGACGGCTTGGCCAGAAGCACGGTAGGGAAGTGTGAGGGTCCTCTAGGCCTCACGGGGTTGAGGGTCGGTGCCAGTAGTAGGATCAGCGATGAAGGGCTCGAGGTCAATGCGATCACTCTCTGGTGCGGCGAAGACGAGGGTCCTAGCTGCATGGCCTGAGTCAAACAACTACCCGGTTTGGAGATGTTGTACTTCAGGGTGTAGTAGGGCCAGATACCCTTATCCAAAGCCCATAGGCAGAATAACAACTCCCAAGATGCAAAGTGTCCCACCTCTAGGTGGGATGGTGGTGTCTCGAAATACTTTGACCTGCACTGAGTACCGGTTACAATGCCTAGATACTCTAGGACAATAGAGACAGATTGGCGTTGCTACTGCTTTTGCTAGTTAGCTACTGTTTGTACTACAGCTGAGACCGTGGGATCAGGCTAGCCAGGAAGAAGTGGTTGAATGGGTCAAACCGTGTGAGTAGACTCTAATGTGGCTAGGAGTTTGTGTAAGTTGTCAACCTGCTGGTCAAGAGCGGCAACCGAGTCAGATGGCGGCGTCGCAGTGGTAGAGGTTGACTACGTTACGCAAGTGGTACAAGGTTTGGCCATGGTGCCAGGCAGCGGGCTACAACTAAACCGGTGTCTACTTCAAGAGGATTGTGAAGATTATCTAAATTTTTCACTTACCATGTTTCTCAAAGAGTTGAGACGAGGATAAGAATGATGAATATCCCACAAGTAATCAAGTATCCCTTTTGGGAAATATTCTGATATGTCCAGTTTTTTTTCTCTGCAAACACGTTGGTAGCCGGCAGCCTGCCAGAGCTGCACAGAAGCTTGCATAGCTTCCGTGCAGCTTCCGCGGCAGCGGCTCAAGTGCTGCGAGTACCGCTGTAGTTGCCACAGAGCTGCTGCTACTGTTGCGCGATGCTGTTACTATTTCTACTGCTACATGCTACTGTTGCAATCGCTACAAGCTACTGCTACGATTACTACTAATACTGCTCCTACTGCTGCTCTTTTGGCTGCTACTGCTGCTGCTGCTGTCGCTACTACTGATGCGGCTGTGGATGCAGCACTGGTGTGGATGCTGCGTTGGATGCTCCAGCTACCGCACAGCTGTTGTTGCTGCTGCTGTGTGGTGTTGCTACTGCCGCCGCTAGTGCTCCTGCCACGTGGTAGGCAGCGAGCGAGCAGAGGAGCAAGGGAGTTTGAAATTTTACTTTTCTTCTCTTTCCGGTACTTAGGGTTTTGGGTGTGCCGACGTTGAGTCCACAGTTGGTGACGTGGCTGCATCGAGCGGAAGGCTACGCTAGGTATAGAAACAATTAGAGGGGGAAGATAGAAATAGGGAAGCAACGGGGACAATTCCCCGTTGCGTGGCAGTGCCATCCCCACGTGCGTTGGCTCCACCGTTGGAGTTATGCCGCTTTGCGTTGGCCGCATAATCGCCTATGCTACCACCACCGGGGGGTCAATGCCGCGAAAAATATTTTGGCAACATTTCTCCTGTGTGGGGAGTGTTGTGAAGGTGGCAATAGGTGAGGCTATCTCTGTCAGGAAAAATCCGACATGTTTTCCCTTGCATTGGCACGTATGGAGGTCCTCCAATGTTGACAGGCACTTTTACACCGGTGCTGCTGCTCAATGTGCTGCCTCTGCTACATTATGACTCTGATATAAAAATGGAAACAATGATGCGCAAGTCTGGACATGACCATTTTTTGCCGCCTCACACACTTGGACTGATGTGCATGGCTTGTTGCGTTCAGACTTAGTGCCTGAGCAGCGCTGGCTGCTCAACTATGAGATTGAAAACTTACACCAAAAACTTAGCACCAGAACTGCAGCTGAAAGTGAGTAATAACTGAGTTAACAACAAGAATGTGGTGTGGTGAGAGACCCCTCCCACACTAACCAAGGCCCTCACCTTTGTGAGGCTTGTTACTCAGTCTACCAATTAATCAGGCAAATGCACTATTTTTTGGCCTAAGGGGTTTTCTCGGTGCGCCATGCCAGAGGACCGACAACCCCAAACCCAGGTGTCGTCCGGGTTTTCCTTAAAATTGGACCACACCAAAATATGCACGTTGCAAACGAAGTCGTGCAGTCAGAATGAGTTAGAAAATTCACAGAGCAAGGTTATGGACGTCTGAACCTCTGCAAACCCTAAGCTACTCAGAGCAGCCGCCTATGACTGTCGATGAAATGAGTGACGGTGGTTGCTGCTGATGGAGCTTGACTGGCACTGTTACCAAGTGGGAGACTCCACATGAGGAGATGGAAGCTATGCCTCTCACAACAATGGGGTGTTCCCTCCATCGCTCAGCGCCCGTCGTCGTCAACATAAGCCGAGTCAGTCGTCTGCACGAGTATGTACACAAGCCGAGAGGTCACAACACAGACTGATGAGACAGTGCATACACAAATAAAAAACCAGCTGGGTTTGCATCAGGGTTTTGCACGAGCATGGGCACGGCCAAGTGGTCATAGTAGTATGTAGAAAAAGACGGGGATGGCTCACATAAAACAGAAGATGTGTGCAACACTAGAGCATTGTGGCCAAGCACATGTGATGAAAGATTGGTGCAAGGGTTGTTGAGTAGCACACTATTGACAAATGGTTACTCTTTGACACTCCACAGTGGTCGGCAACTACTTCAACAAATTTAGTTTCATCTTACATGCTCTTCCAAAATCACAGGGGTTTTCTCAGTGGCTAGCTCCCTAGGCAATTTTCTCAGTGAAAACATCTCTTAGCTTAAATGTTTCAAGATCTTCCTTCTGTATTTGTTCAGTATTGTCATTTGGAAAATCAAGCAGCTCATATGTCTGCCAAGATCTTGCTGGTATACACTTAGGAGTCGGTAGGTGAATTGTTTCAAATTGGTTTCACTAGTATGATAATTGTATTGCAAAGATGCAAGCACACTGGCTAAAAGTGGTAGAGTAGGTCTCTTTCTCCCCCCCCCCCCTCTCTCTCTCTCTCTCTCTCTCTCTCTCTCTGTGTGTGTGTGTGTGTGTGTGTGTGTGTGTGTGTGTGTGTGTGTGTGTGTGTGTGTGTGTGTGTGTGTGTGTGTATGTGTGTGTTACTCTGTTAATCAAAAATAGTAGTTTCAAGTGTTTCTTCTCTGTCTCTCAATATCTCCTAGCAAAGTCTGTTGCGTTGTGTTCCTTGAAACATACCCACTCACACAGAACATTGCTTAGGGGGTTTCTCCATTCCTACAGGTAGCGTGCTCGCGAACGCCTCTTGTGCTTGTTCATGCTCATATCATAGGCCGGTTTTTGGTCGAGTTCCTCGGTAGCGGCCATTATTTCCTCTGTTTGAAAGACGACTATTCTCACTTCCATTGAATCTTTCCACTTCGTCTGAAGCATAACTTCAGTTCCATGATCAAATTCTGGCTCTTCCAGGGCTTTCCAGTCTGCACAACCCCAACGTTTGATTTATGACGTCGGCCAAGGTCGGGTTTGATCTTTCTGTACTTTACACCGAATGACATATCTCAACGCTAGAATCACACTCCAGCTGATGGATTTTGTATGATGTTGGCTGATTCTGGCCAGTTTGAAGTGCTTGTTTATGATGGCATGAAGTACATGACTTGGGTGTGGAATCAGGTTCCTCACTAGCTGCTTTGATACCACTCACCCCTTACAAATGCTAGTATGATTGTAGTGCTGACCTGCACCTTGTTGAAGTGTGGAGGAGCATTGTGGCTGTCTAATTCCTGAAGGAACAGCACGATGGGAAGCTTTCCTCTCATGTTCGCATGCGTCTGTTCCTCGAATTATCGCCACCCTTCACGGCTTGACGCTTTTGGGACATGGACTCTTGACATGTCATTGAGTCGCGTGAGGCCTCCTTGTTGAGAAAACGTTTAGTCGTGACATTGTCCATCGCGTCCATTCTGTCATCCCGACTTCCTGCGCTGAGGGTAGTTCCTATGCTGGGTGGCTCTCCAACCACCCACCTCTCTTGACAATGCCTTGTGTGTTTTCTATACTTGTCCCTGCTACAGTTTCTTTTTTTCACACCCGAGCCATCCTTCATTGTCACACCATCCTCTCATCCCAGTCCTTTGGGCGTTTGTGTCTACATCGACACATGTGTCAACACTTATGTCAGCAAATCTATGACTACCTACACCATTGCCTACATCACTATCAATGCCATTACCTGGTGCCGCATGTACATCATCCGCATCACTTCCTAAATCATCACTTGGTGCCACATCTGCATCACTACCTACATCACAACATGCATCATTGCCTGAATCATCGTCTTGGTCATCATCAGATGAATTTGCCTTGCAATCTGACCGCATGCTAGCACCTCCAGTTGCAGACCAGATGTGTGCTCCGTTGTCTTCCCCTGAACCAGTCATTAAGGTCCTGGTGGTTGCCTTCATCTAGAAAAGGTCCTCCTCTCATTCTTCTCCATCCAACAGTTGTCCTTAGTACCTAGTTGCACCCCCTGCCATTGACCAGCCTGTCCCTGCAAAGGGCCTCGATGCACTTGGGCTGGCTGCTGTTGTTTTCCAGCCGAACTCAACAGTCGGCACCTTTTTTTATTGCAGAGGAGTTATTTCACCTTGTTGCAACCACTATGTCTGGTCCCGTTAGATGTCACGCCTCAGTAGCCATTGCACTCACTACTCATAGCATTGCAGTGCCTCCACTTGACCCGGACACAGTCCGCTAGGATCGCTCTACTCCGGAGGCATCCCTGTATGAGCAAGCCATGCACGAGGAGCTTGATGCAATCATAGAGCATGGCATTACAAGAATGGGGACTTTCCACCTGGTCGCAAAGCCATTGCCTCTTGTTGGGTGAACAGGAGCAAGCCCAAGCCAGGAGACATCATGGAGAACTACTGGGCTTAACTCACGGCTATGGGATTCTCCCAAGCGCCTCACATTGAAATCGATGCCACGTCTGCCCTTATGGTGAAGTATACCACTGTTAGGGCGCTCCTAATCCAGGTGGCTCAGCACAACTGGGAGTTTCATTAGATGGACATAAGCAATTTACTCTAGAATAGTCGAATCGACGAGGAGATCTACCTGGCTCAGCCACCTGGCTTTGTGAGCGACCTGTTGGCACCCTTCTTTGCAATCTTGATCCACGTGGACGATATCTTGATCACCTCTCCAGATCCATAGGATGTGTAGGCTATGAGGGCTCTCCTCCATTTTGCACACAAGACAAAGGATCTCGGTCATACTTGCGTCTTCCTAGCCATGGAGACTGAGCGTGACCGTCAGCGACAAGTGTTACATGCACCAGGCAAGGTCTGTTCACACCCTAGGGGTGCGTTTTGCAGGTCTATTGGCGGTTGTTCCCCATGCTTCCATACCTATGACCCCAGAGGCTCCTGAAGACAGACTGTGTCCAGCTAGAAGATCCTGCTGATGTCATGACATACCTCTTCATGGGGTCTCTGAAGTTCCTTGGCACCACCACATGTATTGATTATGCATTTGTGGTAAAATACCTGTCCAAATTCACCCAGTGCCTATGCTGCCTCCATCTTGATGTGGTGTTGCGTGTCTTTTGCTAAATTGTGCCCACTCCTTGTATTTTTTTACACAACCCTCCGGTGTAGTTAACGGGTACATAGACAACCATCGGGTCCAGGATTTTGATGCTCGCAGCTGACCAGGTAAATCCTCCTCATCGGCGGCATTGTTTTCTCTGGGAGAAGCAAGGCAGTGTTGCATGAAGCTTTACTGAGGTTGAGTGTGTGGCCTTGGGTACTGCTGTTTTTTTAGGGAATCAGGTTGTATGGTCTCATGCAGTAGCTGTGCCAGCCCAACCATTGCATCATGTTTTGTTGTGGTCATGTGAGCACGCGTCGCATCGTTGAGCACAATGGCATGCATCACAATTGCACAATTCATTTTAATAGAGAGCATAAATTTTATTTAGGCACGTTGTGTTTGGTGACGTACATTTGGGGTTGACACGCAGTAGCAGCGCGCTGGCTTCTCACAAAGGCGCCATAAAGTAGTAAGTTCAAGTTCGGGGTGTATGCTATTAGCATTCGGTCACTTTGTGATGATCCCGGTTGACGTGTGCCCGTCTCTTCTATGTTCTCCCTATGTGGTCTGTGTCTCTTCTATCATTGTGGCTCCTTGTTGCATGATTCTTGTGCCCCTTCTGTGCTTATGTTGTGTGGCGTTTACTGGCCGTAGGGGTGGGGGTGGTTGCTGTTGTGCTAGAATTGATGACCTCTATACTTGATGAAATTCACTTGCTCGCACTCTTCAATGGTGGAAAGCTACATTCTTAGTTTCAGCTTCACCTTGCACGCTCTCATTTGCTCACAGGTATTTTCTTGGTAGCCATACCTCGTGACCATTTTCTCTGTGGGAGAGTATTTTCCATTTTTTAGCTGAAATACGACTAGCTTTTCTTTAACATCTGCAACTGCTTTCGGATTTTCCTTTGCAAAATCAAGCATCTTGTACGGTCGCCGCGGTCATGCTGGTTTATGTTTTGGAACTGGTATGTAAATTACTAGTAGTTGTGTTCCGCAGATATGTGCACGTTGGTTGAGAGGGGTTGAGTAGGTATGCCGCTCTCTCCCTCCCTTCCATTCCATTCACCAACTCTTACAGTTTGAAGAATTTTGTTCCCATCTCTCCATCTCTCCTAGCAATGTCTGTCATTGTGTTCCTTGCAACGCACCTTCTCACGCCGATCAATAACGGGGGTTTCTCCATGCCCTCAGCTTGGTCCATGATGCAGTAATCACACCCATAATGGCCTAATTTTGTTGTATTTTAGTTGATAATATTCATAACATAGGCATGGAGCTGCCGGATCTAAGAGTTCTTTGTGCTGTCATTAGGTGCTTGCATTTTAAGGTTATTGGTGCTCGTGATACTCATGATGTGCTTTGCATGTCCCACTTACGATAGTAATTGATGTGGCTGTTCCTTATGCATGCGATAGGGGTTGGGTTTTGATAGTTAATGGGTGTTGAACCCTAGAAGTAACCCTAGAGGTCGATTTCTAGTCATAGTTATGGTGATACAACCCCTTTCCACTTGACTCCACACAGGCACGTACACACAGGTGCTTAAAACCAACATGGTTGCAGTTCACAACGAGTGGTGCTAGGCTGCAGCCATATACACCTGCTTGTCTAGATTGTACCTCTTTCAATTGATGATGCAATATCTTGCAGTCATATAGATCTAAGTATGAGCATACGGCTCAGTCAACAACATTTTCTATCACTTTGATGTTGGTTTGATGCTCGGGAATTCCATGCATGCCCACATACACTTGAGGATTATGTAGAATATTTTAGTATGCATGTGGCAGTTTCAGACTTGTTGTGGGTGTGGCTGGTGTTGTTTTTTGTTCATACACAGATACTGCTTGTGATCTCCAAGCTGGTGCTAATGCACACACAGATCCATGAGGGGTACGAGGGCATGTTGCTGGTGGGAGTCTGGCGAGATTCAAGCCGATGGGAATCAGGGAGAGGATGTTGGAGTGGGTACGACAACGCCAATATTCTTGGAGAGAGACAAGCAGCAGTAAAGTGGTGACATGCTCCAGATGGTCACTGGCGTAACTAAAACAGGACATGATCACTGGGATTGATGTCACCGTATTGGTTTATTGGTTCGTTGTGGCTTGTGCACCCAAAATGCTGCTGGAACTTCCTAGACAACAGAGAAATGGTGGTTTAGGGAAACTGAGGAGTCCATGTCAAATCCACCTGCGGGGTAAGAAGAGAGCAGGCCTTGAGAATCCAGTTACTAAGTCAAGGGAACCTACAACGCTTCATTCCATGGAGCATTGGCAGCGCTACCTCAAACACTAGGTTGCATATGTTTGCATGCATAATGATTGCAGTCACAAGCAAGCACTCTCTTACAGGTGACACACACAAGTCATGGCTCATCCATCGGCTGGCAAGCCTCGCTCACTGACACTCGATTGGAATAGAGGCAGCATTTGTCCAATTTCTGCAGTGTCAAAGAGTGACAGCCGTGATGTCCTAGGTTTAGCCACAATAGGCCAGAATAAAACAGATGAATGTGATCCCTAGAATACAACCTATGCAATGTCTCGTCTAGGTCTTAATCAAGAGATATTCCAATATGCCAGAGATAAATAAAGGACTCGTATGGGACATGTATGGGTTGACAACTGGCAGAGTGCGTGTCATAAGGGAATGGTGCCTCCATATCAAGAGGTTGGCTAGCACATGACTCCGCGATCAACATGGATCACCTCCGACCGCCGAGTCTGCATGAATTGTGCAACCAAGGACATTCACGACTAAGAATATAAACAGTGCTGTCATGCCCCCTTGGCCGAGGGTGTCGCATGCCTGCAGCCAAGTAAATGGAGCTGACAGAGGAGGAAAGATGAAGGCAAAGCTTTAGTCAGGAAGTCTGCCAGCTGTTCACTTCCAGGCACCTCGCACACTGGCACTATGTTCGCCTCCACTGCCTCACGAACAAAATAATTTTCAACTCCTATGTGCTTGGTGCGTGGATGTAGTACACCGTCATTTGCTGTGATGGGACGTACATATAAGTTATCGCTATACAATGGCATAGATCTTACATTCATACCCAGTTCTTTCAAGAAATGCCACATACAAGTAGCTTCACATGCAATGCCATGTCCTCAGCTTCAACCACGTTACATGCCACATATCATTGTTTTGCACTGTGCCATCACATGGTTGTGCCTCAAAAGCCAAAAGACACACCTACTCCAAATTTGTGCATTTATTTCCCGTGCAAAGTCACTATTACAGTATCCATAGGTCAAGGGATCGGTGCCAGGGAAGAAGACAAGTGCCATTGAAGCTGTGTCAAACACATAGCGCACCAGCTTGAGCAAAGGTCTTTTTGTGTGTGGTGAGGATGCTGGCTGAACTGGGCTGATGTATTCACTGTACACGAGATGTCTGCTTGAGTGGTGGAGGAGAGGTATGTGAGACTCCCAAATTTTGTAATGTGGGGTCAGTGTCAGGATCGTAGGCAGTGGTCTGTATGTCAAGAATATTTCCATGCACAACCCGACTTATTGGTGACCGCTGTGGAGGAAGGTGTTACACAAAATGAAAGACCCATCATGTCAGGTGTGCATGGTGCATTTTCAATGACTGTGCAGATCTGTTCTCGTTGATGGTCATGCCAAGGAAAACGTGTCCTTTTCCAAGGTTAGTCATGCGGTAATGTGCGGTGAGTAACGCCTTTGTTTCCTGAACAAGGGAGAAAGAAGGTGACAGGATCCGCAGGACATCGACGTGCATGGGGAGGGTAGCCGAGAAACTTTCAGTCCAATAGATGAACAAGGAGGGATTAAAAAGGCTTTGCAAAGACCCTCCAAGTTGCAGTGTACAACATATCTCCTTGTTCCAGCCCATACAATGCCTTCAATAGGAGTTGTACTCTGTCTGTTCCCTCTGCGAAGCCTGGTGGTTGTTCCACATAGACCTTCTCACCTAGTGTGTCATTTAAAAATGTGTTTACCATCCATTTCATGAATTTCCCAATCCTTGTGTGCTGCAAATCCCAGAAAGATGCGTCCAGTCAAGTATTTTCCCACTAGGGCGCTTGTGTCTATGAAGTCGTGGCCGGGTTCTTGGTGAAGCCCGTTGGCCACGAGTCGTGCCTTGTATTCATCAAATGGACCCTGTATATTCCGTTTGGCTCTGTATACCTACTTGACATCACTGGCTTTGAGTCCAACAAAAATTGGGACCAGTTTATAGACTTCGTGTCCGAGGAGAGCGTTTAACTAGTCTACCATAGCCTTTTTCCCATGCTTCCGCATCTGAGTGCCCCCTTGCTTCCTCAAGTCTAAGAGGCCTAGGGAGGATATTCACGAGCTTTGTGGGGCCCACCGTATGATAGACCCTTTTTTAGTCGACCCTTGGCATGGTCCTTTGAGAGCAACGAGGTGGGACATGTTCAACAGGATCAGGATGGACAAGGTTGCCTTGTGTGGGAGTTGGGCCAGGCGGGGACTGCGGAGAGTCCGCGCTAGTACTGGTAAGAGCAGTCGGCGTGAGCAGATTGGGAGGGACAAGTGTCGCCTATACAGTGGTCCTGTTCCAACCGAAGACTTTTGAGATGTCCGACCGTACACTAGGGTGAAATATAGGAATGCTCAGGAACATGCGTTCAGGAACAGATAACACGGACGAGTGCTCAAAGAAGGAGGCAGCAAGACTATCCACAAACGTGTATTTTACGGGTTCCCAAAAGCTCCCGGCCTAGGAGGCAAGTGATGCTCCGATGAAGACACACCACCTGTCCCGTGGGCTCAACTTCTGGATTTACTGTGGCAATACACATGCCATGGTGTTCCACACACGTGTAAGACACATATCTTCATTTTGATTAAACCATCTTCCTCATGGGATAATGATCTTGGAAAGAGGTCCCTAAAGAATACAATTTCAGACCCAGGTGATGTACTGAAAAGCCTCATCCCAGAACCGAAAGGACAGACCTTACTCAGCCAGTTGGGTGCGTAGGGCATTGCCCAGTGTTATGTGCCATCTGTTTGCCACTCCATTCTGTTAAAATGCATATGGTGCAATGGTTTTGTAGAGGATGCCTCTGGCCTTTAAATCTGTTCTGAGAGGGCATAATAATTTCCCATCCCAGTTTGTGCGCAGGATGCACAACTAGAAACCCGTATGCCACTCAGCAAGGTGGGTCAACTCCATTATGGACTTCTGTGCATCCATTTTGGTTTTGAGCAAGAAATATCAGTGGAAGCAGCTCTAACTGTCCATGAGGGTCAACACGTACAATGACACATACTTGGCTGCAAAAACTGGCAGTGGTCCAGCAAAGTCAGCGTGCACCAGTTAAAAGGGTGTCTTGCTGACAGGATGTGACATGAGGGCGCTCTATCCGTGAGCCTGACCTTCTTGACATTCAAGGCAAGCAGGGATGATTCCGCATGCGGGATGATGCTTCTATAGGTCGGTACCCAGTTCATTGTTGATGTGTGTCAGTCTTCTCTGAATGAGCTCCATGTGCTTTGGATCTGTCTTGGTCATGATGCGCGTCGATGCACGGTTGGATGGCAGTGAAGGGAACAAGATCAAACGATTCAACATGTCAGGGTGCAAAGGTCCATCAGCAAGGAGCACTCCTTTTCAATCAAAGAGAATGGGTCTTTGAGCCTGCATTAGTGTTGACAATGTCTGATTGAAGATCCAATTGATCCCCTGACAACAGGTTAACCTTTATTTGAGGGAAATAAGAAACCCCAATCAACCACATGACACCCCCAGGTGCTTGTAGTGTGTTATTCAGCATTCCCTTGACCCTCAGTACTTTTCATAAGTCCATGCATACACCCTGCACATCATATATTGTGCACACGGGTACAATCTGCTATGGATGTGGTGCCATGCGATGAGATGTTGAGTTATGGTTAATCACCCCACTTTTATACACTTCATAACCTATGTATAGTAGTCCTCTAACATCGTCACTTCCTGGAAGTTTACTCGCATGTATGCACTTGTCACATCACCACTTTCTCAGTGGACAAATGAAATATCATATTCTAGAATCATAATTATTCATTTCATTTAGGCTGAAAAATAATTTGGTATTGATTTCAAGAAAAACCTGGTTGATCTTTTCGGGCATATGTATGTTTTGCAAAGTCGATTTGGTTATATATGTCAGACCTATTCTTCGGCTAGTATGTACCGAGGTACAATTTAGGAGCAGCGTAAGACGTAAGGATAAATATCGATGTTTCTTATTGTTCGAAAGGGCCGTACCTGCTATTCGGTCGAAGTTGACTCCCCCCCCAAGTTCCGAATGTATCTGGTGACTGTATCGGGGAGTGTATTGTGGACACTAAGAAATATGTACACTAGTGTATTTCTCAATCGCGATTGAGAAATACAC
>SZWC01017820.1:16962-56439 GCA_023375785.1 Penium margaritaceum | reverse complement strand
ACACACTACACACCACACACCACACACCACACACCACACACCACACACCACACACCACACACCACACACCACACACCACACACACCCATGCTGTGAGCTGCAGAAGTTGGTCCAGGCTTGCCTCGTCCTGCAACCCTGTTGCACAACCCCTGCCGTCAGCCTGGTTGCCACTGCCGCTGCCACCCCCACTCCCACCGGTGCTGCCGCCGTGACAGCAGTTGTCGACGACAAACTGCGGGAGCAGCGAGAGCATGGCAGCCTGCACAGAGGCGCACGAGCTCAGCAGTTTGAGAGATCACGTCATAGACCCACCAAGAAGGAGAGCAGGCAGGCGAGAAATCAAGCAAGCAGACGACGGTGCATTCTTCGTGGAGACGAGAAATGTGGCACTGAGCAATCCGTGGGATAAGAGGGGGGAAAAAGGGTGAACTTTTCCCACACTTTTTCCCCAACTTCTCCCCTTTTCTTTGTTGTGTCCTCCTCCTTTTCCTGGTTTTTGTTTCTCCTTCTCGCTTTCCTTTCTCTTTGCTCGTCTGTCGGAATTTCTCCTTCTTTAACTCAAAAAGTGAGCAGGCAGAATCGGATGGTTGTGCAATCGCAGGAGAGGAAGGAGCCGCCATCAACGCAAGCTGGAAGTTACATATCTTGGTGTGGCATACATCCTGGTGTGGCATACATCTTGCTGTGGCACACATCTTGGTGTGGCGTTTTGGTGTGGCATACGTTTTGGTGTGGCACAACGCTTTGGTGTGGCACAACATTTTGGTGTGGCATGCGTTTTGGTGTGGCACTACGCTTTGAGGTTGTGGACCACTACAGCAACAAGAGTCCAGAACCCTAATTGCATCTTGAGGGTGCATTTGTTGGAAGGGGCAGCCAAAAAAACAGGTGCAGGGGACTTCAGGGGCCCGCTCGCATCGAGCCGTGGTGCCTCGTTCACACAGCAGATCTCCAGCGCAACCAAGCGCCCATGAGGGGTGATCCCATACGCAGCTGCCAGTAAGGGGCCAGTGCCTTGCAGACCTAACATCTTGCTACAAGGGACATCTCCCATGCCCCCTGACTCCCCTGGGGTTCCGAGCCCCGTTGACATTTAACTTCTTCAAAAACGCTTTTCAGAGTGGTCTGGAGACAAAAGAGAACCTTTTCTTGAATCTGCCTCCGCCCTATGTTGAGTCGCAGGCATTCCTCCCTGTCAAACCCCCCACCCTGACCCACCCCCCACCCCAACACAGCACACCTGCAGCAACGGAGAGTCGCACGCCGCGTCCACCGCGAGGCAGCGCGCCAGCAGGCACAGCAGGTGGCTGCGGTGCACCGCACGCGCCCACTCCTTGTCCTCCGCCGTCGCACGCCGCACCCGCGCTCCGCCGCCACCTAGCCTGCCCTGCTTCCCACCCTTGGCGGCCTGCCCCTCGTCCTCCTCGTCTCCAATCCCCTCCACTTCGATGATCATGGCACCCCCCTCCCCGAAACCGCTGCCGCTGCCGTCGGCGCTCGCCCTGGAGGACGCACCCTGCTCAGCTCCAGCCACGACGTGAGTGCTGAGCCTGTGACCCCGTGCGTCCTCCTCCTGCTGCTCCTCCCCCTGCTCCTGCCCCTCCTCTACCCACTCACCGCCTTCGCCGTCATCCTGCCACTCCAATACGTCATACGTGACGTCAGCGGCAGCGCTGCCGCCGGCGGCAACGCCGGCGCCGGCGTCCAACTCGCGCTCCCAAGCGGTGTATTCCTCCGCGTCTTCCCAGGGCGCCACCTCCTCGTCGCGCCATTGCTCCTCCTCCTCCCCCTCCCTTACCTCGCCGTCACCACCGCCGGCAGCATGAACCCGCTCCACTCGCTCCCCTTGCTGCGTTGTCTCCATCGCCGGTCAGACAGGTTGTGGACGAGGAGTGGACTCCAACCAGCAGGCTGGCGATGGGGAGGAGGTTGGGGCTGAGGAAGGCGGAGGCAGCAGCTCCGAACTTGGGACTGTTTGCTCCAGACGCTGGCTGCATTCGGACCAAGGCACGGCTCTTGGGCTTCCGGCCACTGCTTGACGCTCCCAGCAACACACAAACACACACCTCCCGTGCACCTGACATCCGTCACACCTCTTACAAACGGATGCCAATCCCTGGGGCCGAAGCCCAAGAAAAAAATAAACAATTTGTGGGGCGCACGTTGATCGCGTCGTGGCGGCGGATCCGGGCTTTTGAGAATGATTTGCAGGGCAAGGGCAATCGGGCGGCATTCGTGCGGCTGCCGGGAGGCTGTTGACGGTGGATACGCGGCCACGCTTCCAAGAGCGTGAAGCACACGCTTTGCTGCGGACACAGGTGTAGACATAAATGGACACAACATCAAACCTGAACCGGCATACATTTTTACTTTTTTTGGAGGCCCCTGCTCATAACCAACCGAGGCTGGGGGGCTACCGCAACCGTTTTCAACCATCCCCCACCACGGGAAATGGCAGTTAACAACGTGAAGAGTTCAATCAAGCTCTTGTAAACACATCACATCTGTTCCGTTTCCCTGAGAATGTTCTTTAGTCGAGTTTGTGTGATATCTTCCATAGAATACATTTATCTATGCCTCTGCAACTCTCCTCTTTTTACACTTATCCATAAAACATTTATGTAAACCGATATAATTCATTAATTACATGGTTTTATAATAATTATTGTGCTTTTTATGAACCAAAAGTCGGCCCTGCAAACTGTAGCAATGACACCTACTTCCAATGCTTGGATTTCGTGTGTTTTTCCTTTTTTATGCAAGCCATGCTTCAGGCGACCGAACCCCATAGTTCAAAATTCGAGACTTCTTAACAAAGAAGGGCTCCTTTCATGACGCTTCAACGACTCCAACACCACGCCATCTGTGCGTGGTCTTACGCAGACAATGACGCACCATTGGTAATCATGCCAGCCCGCACCCATACGTACATTGTGGATCACGCTCCCTCCCCTCCTTGCTGCCATAAGAACAGCCCGCTATCTTTGGCTTAAATCCCATAGCCGCCCATGACACTTAAGACCTCGTACTACCATCAGCGTCAGCATGCCAATGAGACTTCCACTCGCGACGCCATGGCAAATGAGCATGCGACATGCTATGTCCATCCATTTTTTGGTGGATACCGCGATGCCTACATACGTGGGAAGGATGTGCCGTTGGCCCCAAACCCATGGTGCAGCATGAACTCAGGAATTGCCTTTGTATCGGCATAAGAGCGCACCATCCTCCGTGTGCCCGTAGTGTTGTGATTTGTGACGTTCTTGTAAAGTCTACTGTGACCACTCGGTCGTGTCCATACTCATGCAGATCCCTGAGGCGGGCCCTGGTGACACTGGTGTGACGACTGGCGGCGGACTACTACCTTGGAGCTGGCCGACTACCATTCCAGAGCCCCGGACACTGCATGGACTTTATGTTGGTTTTTCTGCAGCTTGCAGGAGTTTTTCAGCGGACTGGCCATGAGCCTGATTTGCATGTTTTTGCATTGCGTGTCCACCGTCTCATGATGAATGCATGCATGTGACTAGTCGTAGCCTCCGTCTTCTGATCCTACACGTCTAGGTTCAGACGGCGTAGCATTCTGACATGTGTGCGTGGAGTTATGGCCAAAACAGTGGTTTTGGGCCGGTTTTAGGACAGCTCTTGGACCGCCGCGTGCGAAACCCACTGTGCACCGCGGCAGGTATTTATGCCATGGACCTGTCATTTGTCATCTCTCTTTGCAAATGCTATTGAAGCATTCAGACACTTTGCCTTGTGTCTCCTAGCCAAACTTTTGCCGTTGTGTGCGCGACTTGTGACTGTCGTCATCGTCTGATCAGGCACTGACGCTTGGTCAATGGGAGTGTTGCTAGGAAGCTTCCTTGTATCCTTTCATTGTATCAGAGCAGTGAGACAATTCTCATTGAGCTGCGTAGCAGAGACGCAGCAAAGCAGCAGTAGTGAGAGTCACCGATGTAACAGATCTACTGGGGCCTGTCGAAGACAGCCGATCGCCGTTGACGCAGTCCACACCCATCACGTGAGACCGTAGCAGTGGCGTTGCCACCGTGCCAGCAGCAGCAAAGTAGCAGAGTAATAGCAGCAGCAGCGGCAACAGAGGCGTCGTAGCAGCAGCTACAGTAGCACGTGGCGGCTGCATCGAGTGCAACCGCCGTCCGTAGCCGCAGCAGCGGCCGCGGCGACAGCAGTGCAGCGGCAGTAGCGGCGGCAGCAGCAGAGTAGCAGTAGCGGTGGGAACAGCAGCGCACCAGCAGCAGCGGCAGCCGTGGCGGCAGCAGCAGAGCAGCACCAGCTGCAGCAACAGCAGCGCAGAAGCGGCACCAGCAGCAGCGCGCGGCGGCGGCAGCGAGCAGCAGCCGTAGCGCGTAGCAGCATCAGCGGCATTGTGCAGCCGCTGCTGCCGCAGCTCCGCACGTAGCCACGCAGCTGCTGCTGCAGTTGACATCATAGTTGTAGTAGCAGCTAAGTGGAAGGTACTGCGCAGCTTGCGCGCAGCTTGCGCGCAGCTGCCGCGGAGCGGCTGTACGCTCGCGCAGAACCGCGAGAGAAAAAAAAAGAGGGAGTCGACCTGACGTTAGCAATTTTGCTTGCTGATGTCATCAGATCGTGCTGACGTCAGCAACCACCTGGAGATGTGAGCACCATACTTAGCCAAAGTTTTGGCCGGATAGTCAAAAGTTGCCAGTGTTGCAAATCCTCGAGAAACGCAAACGCTTTTGAAACCCAACAAACCTGACCTGTCGACCCATACTGAGAGGCAACATGAATTCGTCTGACAACAAGGGGGAGGGGACAGGTTATCCCTCCTCTTCTTCTTCTGGGGTCCTGAGCCCACGCTCGCAGGCCATTGAGGACCTGCGGAGCCGGCAGGATGAGATGCGTCGCCTATAGCGAGAGCAGACTGATGCCATTCGCACGTTGACTGAGCTTCTGCATGCCAAGTCCACGGTCCCACTACAGGTTTCCGAGGGAGCTGCCGGCGTCGCGGTCTCTACGCAGCAATCGGCTTAGGCACTTGTGACAGGAGGTAGACCTGACCCACCACCTCCCGGCCTCTTAGACGATGATCCATTCATGTCAGGAATCAGAGGTGACTCCCCGGATCATGAGATTCGAGTTCTTCAAGGGCGCCTCCGTTAGTTGTAGACGGGCACCAAATCTCCTCCGTTTCCTCCGATACAATCGTCACCCGACTATCCCAGTAACTATCACCTTCTAGGAGTCTTCCCCATTTCTCGACCTCCTCAGCCTACGGTTGCTCTCCCCACAGAGCGGCAACCCAAGGACTCTGAGACACCACCTCTACGGTAAATCAGTGAGGACGGATTCGACTACTGGGAGATCCTCTTTCAGGTTTGGGCTACTTCGGAGGGAGTGTGGCCCTACTACCACAGCTCGTATTAGCCTACAAATCCAGCACAGGTGCTGACAACAGCCAGGGCGATGCGCGGACTCCTCTATGCCATGCCACGCGAGACCGTCGTCGATTTCCGCCCCTTCCTTGGCGAGGCCGGCACAGGCACCGGCGCCGATCCACGCGGAGGTTGGGATCTGGCCTTATCCCTGCTGGCCGCAAAGATGCACACCACTCATGCAACACACATTCGTNGACTGCTGGGAGATCCTCTTTCAGGTTTGGGCTACTTCGGAGGGAGTGTGGCCCTACTACCACAGCTCGTATTAGCCTACAAATCCAGCACAGGTGCTGACAACAGCCAGGGCGATGCGCGGACTCCTCTATGCCATGCCACGCGAGACCGTCGTCGATTTCCGCCCCTTCCTTGGCGAGGCCGGCACAGGCACCGGCGCCGATCCACGCGGAGGTTGGGATCTGGCCTTATCCCTGCTGGCCGCAAAGATGCACACCACTCATGCAACACACATTCGTGCCTTCCACTCTCTCTGTCAGGGGCCTGCAGAGCCTGCAGCCGATTACTGGCAACGCGCCATGCGCATCTACACGCGCCTTGGGACCTCATGAGGCACACAGCTGTCAGCGCTCCGTATGATGATGCTCGGAGTTCGCCTTGAGTACACAAACATCTTCACACGGTATAGTGAAGCTGTCCTCGAGCCCTTTTCAGCCACTCTAAAGCTTCTCCCCTGGGTGCATCAGCTCTTCCTCCAGGTGACTTCAGCCTGCGAGGCAGTAGTGGCCCATCAGGAGACTTCTCTTGCTGCAGCAGTCGTCGCATCACTACCATCTTCCCTCTTGCAGTCTCCTTCTTCATCCTCCATCACATCCTCATCTTCCTCCTCCTCTTCAGCCCCGTCCACACCCACTCAGACACAGGGTGTTGCAACAGCAACTCAGGGGAAGAAGAAGAAGGGGAAACGTGTTTGAGGTCAACAGCAGTCACAGCAGCAGTCGTCATCCAGTGGTAGCAGTGGACGTTCTGTTCACTACTACAACTGTGGAGGCGCCCATCACTACACCGAGTGCCAGCAGTGGCTCGACTGGGCACGGATTACTCGTGGGCTGCAGGCTACACACACCCTCCGTTCCACGTCCAGCACGTCATCCTCGCCATCGGCCGGATGCGTGGCAGCCACGACTGTAGTTGTTCCTGTTTCCTAACCGGCGAGTAGCAGTGATCCAGACCCACGCGACCGCACCTTCGCAGAGCTCCGACACCTTCTATCGCTCTGCTTTCAGGGAGGTCCAAGTGTGTTGTCATGGCCGGGTGGTCCACAGACTGTCTGTCTGTCCGTTCTTGCAAGTCGTGATGACACGTGTGGGGTAGCACAGTCAGCATGTGATTATGATGGGCCTAACTGTACCGATTGGGTTCACAAGTCTCATCTTTGTGCCCTGCGTCTTTTCTCCCCACAGACGGCTCTGCGTCCCTCTAGTGCCGAGTGTTCCATTACCTGTTGTACAGTGACGTCCACCAGTCGTGACTCCAGTGGCACTTGGATCATCGATTCTGTTGCCACTCATCACATGACGTGTCGTCGTAGTGATTTTGTTGTTCTCGGTCTTGTCACGTCTGTCCGTTCCGTCCGTACAGGCTCTGGTCAGTCCTTGCCAGTCCATGGTGTTGGGGTTGTATGTTTTGACGGTCCGTCTGGCCCCTTGAACCTTTCTTACGTGTTTTTTGTGCCTGATCTTGAGCTCAGGCAGCTTTTTGTGCGTGCATGCATACCGATCAGTCTCTCTGTGGATCATACCGCAGACTCAACGACTGTGACTGCTACTGACACTCGCAGTGTTTTCCTTCGTGCCTCCATCGTAGATGATCTGTATCGCGTCTCTTGGACCTCCTCCCCTTGCTCCCCTTCCTCCTCTGGTCGGGTCTTTGAAACTGGTGTTCTGTCTTCGGAACACCAGTGGTTGCTTCATCGTCGTCTGTGTCATGTGGGCTTTGATACTGTGTCGAAGCTCATTCGGACACAACCAGCTCTCGGTCTTGACGCGGCTTCTTTCAAGAAGCTGCCCAAGACCGACTGTCTTTCTTGTGCTCAAGGGAAGATGCACCGATGCATCTACCCTGACTCTCGTTCCCGGGCACTTCGGCCTCTCAAGCTAGTTCACTCAGACCTTCTATGTCCTCTTCCAGTCGATTCCTTATCTGATCCAGGCCGGTATGTTCTGACTCTGATTGACGACTTCACCCGGATGCGGTGGGTCTACAGCTTGCGTTAGGAGAGCGACGCCGCCCTTGCGGTTCGACTCTGGCTAGTGATGGCTGAGCGTCAGTCCCGTCACATGCTACATACTTTCCGCTCGGATCGCGGCGGTGAGTTCCTTGGCAAGATGGACGGGTTCTTTGTTGAGCACGGGATTTTTCACCAGGTCTCCACTCCTGCTACCCCTCAGTAGAACGGTATTTCCGAGCGCTGGAACCGCACCATGGAGGATGCGGTCCACGCTATGCGGTCTGAGTGCGGTCTCCCTCAGTCCTTTGTCTTTGAGGGTTTCGCCTACATGACTTGGTTCCGGAACCGCCTCCCGCAAGGTCCGCTTCCGGACCACATGACACCGTATGAGCTCTGGTTCGGACACCGTGCTAACCTTCGTCTCGCTCGCGTCTGGGGATCCCTGGCCTCCGTGTGGTACACTAAGGACCAGCAGGGGTCCAAGGTCTCACCTTGGGGCAGCCTGTGTGCCTTCGTAGGCATTTCCCCACGGTCGAAGGCCATGCACTTCTGGGACCCTACTTGTCGTCGCGTCATTGAGTTACGTGACACGCTCTTTTTTTAGTCTCTCGCCTACCGTGACCTGACTTTGATCACAAAACTCTCCGCCACACATGGTTCTACCTATGAGGGTTTTCGGCAGATGGGGGAGACTTCCACGCCAGCAAGCACCTCTCACCAAGCTGATGTGTGTGTTTGAGCTCCTTCACCTCTCGATCTCCGGCCCTTGATGACCCGGCGATCATTGCCGTCGGTCCAGAGACCTCGCCCATACAACCTGTTTCACGCCCAACATGTGCCCCTACCTTTCCAGCGCCTACTTCTGCGCCAGTACCTGCATCCGCTGACACACATGTTTCTGTGTCTGGTCCAGTCTCCCCTACTCCCGTATCTGCTCCTGCTGGCACTCTTGCCTCTGTGTCATGTCCAGTCTTGCCTGCTCCTGCTGTCACACCCAGCCCCGTGTCCCCCACACACGCAGTTCCTCGCACGACATCACCTGCATTGCCCCAGATCTCACCAGCTGTGGTCGTGCCTGTCCCTGAGCCTGAGGTGCGCCCCTCGAGCTCCAATTACTCCCGTGAGCCCGGTGGTCGTCTTTGACCACTGGATTCCGGAGCTCAGCGAGCGTCGAGCCCCGCACCCAGGCGCCCCCCTCGGAGCATCGCGAGTGGTGACCTCGGCACAAAGGTCCTAGGCCTGAATGTCCGCACAGAGCTCACATAGGTACATCCAGTGTGCCCTGTAGGGCACGATCTCGTCACTCGCGAGTTCCATATCGCTTGTGATGCAGCAGCTGATCTTGTGGTCGTCAGGCCTAGCACCGAGGCGTGTGCCCTTGCCACTCAGAGCTCTCCCTCTATGTCACCCGACCCGGGCACTCTGAGAGAAGCTCTCTCATCACAGGATGCTGACGCTTGGTGCGCTGCCTGCAAGGATGAGCTTCGCGCTATCCGAGAGCATACAATCTATGAGCTTGTCGACCTTCCGCCTGGGAGGAAGGCTATTCAGGTCAAGTGGGTCTTTTGCAAGAAAGTGAAACTGGATGGCTCATTGGAACGCAACAAGGCCCGCTTGGTCATCACGGGGTACTCTCAAAATGAGAGCGTTAATTATATTGACACTTTTGCCCTTGTCGGCCGCATGACCTCAGCTCGAGCTCTGTTCGGTGTAGTGGCTCAGCATGACTCGAAACTGCACCAGATGGACGTGAACAATGCGCTCCTCCATGGCTCATTGGATAGGGAGATTATGTGGCTCAGCCACCAGGCTTTGAGGACGGTGACAAGGTCTGGCGCTTGCGCAAGTCCTTATACGACTTCAAGCAGTCTCTGCGGTGCTGGAACCGGGAGATCCCCGGCACTTTGACTCGTGCGGGATATGTTCAGAGCGAGGCAGATCCCTCTCTCTTCATCCTACCAACACTCGAGCGGTTCACCGCCATCCTGGTCTATGTCGATGACCTTCTGATGGCGTCTCCGTCTCTGGAGGTCCTGAAGGAGGCCAAGGCTGTCCTTCAGACTTCCTACAGGATGAAGGACTTCGGTCCTGCATCGGTGTTTCTTGGTATGGAGACCATGCAAGATCGCACACGTCGGACACTATTGCTACATGAGACCGGATACGCACGAGTCGTGGGGGAGCGTTTCAGTGACCTTCTTGGTGCAGTGCCCACCGCTTCCACACCACTTACACCTGATGGGCAGGATGCCCTAAAGGTGGATGATCCGACACAGTTGGGGGAGACAGTGGACATGACCTTGTACCTCCGTCTCATCGGATCTCTGATGTACTTGGCCCCTACCACACGTCCTGACATCGCTTTTGTTGTCAACCTCCTCGCTCAGTTCTCGCAAGCTCCACGTGCCATAGCCCTTCACGCGGCTGTGCGGGTGGTACGGTACGTGGTCTCCACACCGCACCTCAAACTCTTCTTTCGTCGGCAGTGTTCGATGGTCCTTGACGGCTACACTGACAGCGACTGGGCCTGGAGCCCAGATGGACGTAGCCGTACTGGCTACGTGTTTATACTTGGTGGTATTGTTTATCTTGGCAAAGCGGGAAGTAGGGCTGCATTACACGTAGCTCGTCGCAGGCAGAGTACGTTGCTTTGGGCATAGGGGCTCCTGAGGCAGTATGGCTGCAGCGCCTGTTTCTTGAGCTTGGTCAGTTAGTACCCGCCATTGTGCTTCGCTGCGACAACCAGAGTACTCTCGCCATTGCGGAGAACTCCAATGTCTTTCACGCTCGCACAAAGCACATTGCGGTTGAGCATCACTTGTGCGTGATCTGGTGGAGCAACAAGTGATCTCCATCCTGTGCGTTGGCACTGATATGCAGCGTGCTGATTTCTTGACGCAGGCACTAGCTCGTGGAAAATTCCTGGCGGCCATTCGTTCTGTTGGGCTTCGCCCCATGCCTGAGAGTGGTTGAGTGTGGGATGTGTGTCCGTGTCCCAACTGTTTTACACACATTGTTGTACTCGTCCCAGTGCTACACATGTATGGACATGCGTACCATCGGATCATGGGGGAGTGTTGTGATTTGTGACGTTCTTGTACAGTCTATTGTGACCACTCGGTCGTGTCCATACTCGTGCAGATCCCTGAAGCAGGCCGTGGTAACACCAATGCGGCGACTGGCAGCGGACTACCAGCTTGGAGCTGGCCGACTACCATTCTAGAGCCCCAGACACTGCCGGGACTTCATGTTGTTTTTTATACAGTTTGCAGGAGTTTTTCGGCGGACTGGCCATGAGCCCAATTTGCATGTTTTTGCATTGCGTATCCATCGTCTCATGATGGATGCATGCATATGACCAGTCTTAGTGTCCGTCTTGTGATCCTCCACGTCTAGGTTCAGATGGCGTAGCATTCTGACATGTGTGCGCAGAGTTATGGCCAAAACAGTGGTTTTGGGCTGGTTTTAGGACAGCTCTTTGACCGCCGCATGCGACACCCGCTGTGCGCCGCGGCAGGTATACATGCCATGGACCTATGATTTGTCATCTCTCTCTGCAAATGCTATTGAAGCATTCAGACACTTTGCCTTGTGTCTCCTAGCCAAACTCTTGCCGTTGTGAGGACGACTTGTGATTGTCGTCACCGTCTGGTCAGGCATTGACGCCTGATCAACGGGAGTGTTTCTAGGAAGCTTCCTTGCATATCTTCACGCAGTTGGCTTGTAGCATCCGCACCCTCTGGTGTTCAGGGACATGCAATGACAATATGTCTGATTCCTACAGACTTCCACCGAACTATGGTCGAGGCCATGCTTCAATCTATCTATTTCACCAGTGCATTACTTTAAATGCATTCGCTTGTACACTTGCACACACAGCTGCCCATGCCACATTTTTCCAGTGGGGACAAGGACAAGGGTCTCTTGAAAATTTCAAGCCTCAAGACTTGTTGCCTCTTTACCACTGTTTGATGCCCCCACCACAACCACCTCCCAACACCACCCCCTGGCAAACAAGCCGGTCGTGTTAGTAAATGTTCAAGAGAACTGAAAACACGTGCATACAAAAACTGTCATGGGTTTCTCACGAGTGTTCGCTGTGGACTGAAAATTATATGGAATGTAACCCACCGTAGGGATTTTTGGTGTATTGACTATACACAACACACTCGCTTTCGTCGTCGACGAGGTTGGAAAGGAATAAAGGGTGTGAAGGGAGATCAGGTGTAGCGGGAGGGCTGGTTTGGCCCACCATCCTGGCTAAAGCGAGGGGTGGTTGTACACCACCCCTCGCATCAGTGAGGTCTGGCCGACGGCCAGCATTTCTCTGGCCGCCGGCCAGCTCGCTGCCGGCCGGCTGGACGGCCAGCGGCCGACCAAGCGACCAGCTGGCGGCCGGCCAAGCGACCGGCCGGCCAGCCGCCAGCCGCCGATCGCGGCCTCAGCCCAATCGGCGGCTGAGAGCCCACGAGGGCCTCAAGGGCAAGGCCTCATGGCCTCGTGCCCTTGCCCCGCTCGCCCTCCTCGCAAGCGAGCAAGCATGGATTAGGGAGGGGGACGAGGGACGAGAGATGAGAGGATCTGGCGCAAAATCGCCAGCGTGCCTTGCATGCGATGATTTCGCGCTAGAACGTCAAAACGCAAAATCAAAGTTCGTTTGCGATGAACTTCAACATAAAAATAACGAAATAATCCGTGCGAACACATGAGTTTGAGGTAAAAACCCCGGTTTGGGCCCCAAAACCAGGGGTAAGGTTAAAAACAGAAATGGGCCTCCGGGGACTCGAAAAATTCGAGTCTCCCTGCTCTGGGTCATTGATGACGATTGCCCCTCAGTCCTGCGAAGGGGGTAAACCCATGACGCGGACTGAGAACACCATTCTGCAAACTCCGATGATGACTTCAGAGCAGGAGCTGGAGGTTCGACCCGTTACAGTGGTTCTCAAAGCCAAACGACCCCCGCGACTAAGAGTTCAACGGAAATGGTAGCTACGACATAGATAAAACCCCGTCGGTAGCTGCAAGTAACAGCAGAAACGCCAAAAGGGACTACGACATCTAGGCTTCATCGTTTGAAGCTTCGTAAAGTGCGTTAGGAAGCTAGAGAAGAGCTTTATTTTTTTGGGCTTCTTCTCCACAGTCTCTCCTCACCTCCAGAGGACCTAAGGGATTTTTGTGGGACTGGATGGGGAGTTCCCACCCCCAAACTACCAAGTTTCCCCCCTCTTTTCAAGGTTCCCTCCTTCAACCAAAAATTGGAACATCGCTTTTTCCCAAGGCCAGCGGCTCTCACAGCTTGAGGAAGCCCTAAAAAGAGGGAGGATGACACCTTGAGGACATTTGGCGGCTTCCACAACGCCGTCGGCACAAAGAGGACGCCGCAAAGGGGCGCGAGACGCACAAAGAAGACTCAAGAGGAGGCCAAGGAAGACAAGAAGACAGGAAGAAGACAAGAAGTTAGAAAACGGATAGGAGGAGTTCCTTCGAATTGTTTTATTTCTCTCTCATTATTTGCCCAAGCTTTATGAGCGGTACTCACACTTCTTGTCAATTCCTTGCATTGTAATTTTCTGTTTTCCTATAATCTAGTCGCTACCAGTTACCGTGAGTCACGGCTTAGGAAGACTCGTTTCAAAACCCACAACCTTGTGCCGACTAGCGGCGTAGGAAAATAGAAAACAAATTTATGATTGCCTCACCGATCGTGAGAGCAACATCTTAGGAGGCCAATCCTCCTCATTGTGGGGTGATACTCACAATGACCTTCACGTGCTAGTTGCACAAACGACGAGATGGCAAGTGCCGGACCGTCCAAGACCAACAAGGGCAAGGTGGTGACGTTCTCACCACCAGCTCTCGGCAGACGCCAAATTCTGGGAGCCGCCGCCGCGAGCACTGTTGCCAACCCAAAGGCAACTATACCGCCTAAGGCAACCGTATTGCCTAAGGTCACCGTACCGCCTAAGGCAACCGACGCCAACCTCGCGACACCAAGAAGCGTGCGGAGGCCGAAAAAGTGCTCGTCGAGTACGTCGACACGCACGTGGGCGACCCCCATGCAACGGACAACCCAATGGAGGAGGATAAGCTGCCCATCGCATCGCCTCATGCTGCCGACGGCAACGAGACTGCCGAGAGCAGCAAGAGCGATGAAAGCGGTCACACGAGAAGTTCCCGCGAGAACGAGCCAGACGACGATGTCGCGAATGCAGTTCACGATGACCGTCGTAGGCTCGCGGAGTTTGGTGCTGAGGCGGTAGGCCGGCTCAAGATCACCACCGACGGTGGAGATACGACACCACTCGGAGGAATGGGGGCGAACTCCCCTTCCTACGATGTGGCCGCAATGGGACAGGACAGCGCCCACTCGAGCGTCGTCGCCGACGACAGTCTCCTCCGAAAGGTGGGACTCCTTGCAGGCGTGTACGCGAACCGTACCCTCCTATAGTGGGTAAGGGTGCACAGACAACGCGAGGCCTTGGAGGCTGTTGCCGATGCTCTGACGACATCAGAGCTCAAGTTCGCGTTGGCCAACCTGCTGGCACACGTCGGGGAGAGCATCACGGACCTCGACCGTGATCGCCAGCTGCAGTGCCTGGCCACCCATGGGGCAAGCCGCCAATGCAATGACCTTGACAAGGCGTTGCAAAGCGTGACCCAGGTGCGGATCCAACAGCAAGCCAGCGTGCCGCTGCTGCGGATGCCACTGCCGGTGGCAGCGACGACTTGCCTACCTCGATGGCTTTGGGGTTGGTCATGAACACGTCCTTCCTCCATAGTGTGGAGATCTTTCGGAAGGGCGTGAAGCTGACCGACTGGTTGAATCGCATGGAGCATGTGCTACATGTCCACAAGGCTCCACTCAGCCAGTGGGGCGACCTTGCCATGACGCGGCTTGAAGACAAACTCTTCAAGTATGTGGTCAAGGATTGGACTACGTAGCAGCCGCACCTCAAGTGGCTACCCATGCCGTGGAAGGCCTTTTGCGCGATCATGCGCAAGAAGTGCAGCCAACGTGAGGAGGTGCAGCGTGCCTTCCACAAGATCAAGGACTTCAGGCAGCTTGGCAGCTCTCTCGAATCCTACTTGAGCGAGTTCGCCGCACTCGTGGAGGAAGCTGAAAGCTTCACCAAGGGTGATGGTGCTCAGACTTTCAAGTACCCGGAGTGCATGCTGCTAGAGTACTTGCATGATGGTCTCACCACCAAGAAGCTAAAGGACAAGACCACCACGACAGCCACTGGCCAAGCTTGGACAAGCTGGAGTGCGTTGCGCGACTACATGAACGAAGTATATTCGGCAAAAACGAAGCAATACTCTGATGCACGACCGAACACACGTGCACAGCAAGGCCGCGACATGCGCATGGACGCTGCAAGGGCTGGTGGCTTAGCTTGATGACTAGGCGGGACCAAGGACAAGCAGCCTTCAAACCCTCCAGCCAAGACGGTTGGTGGATACAAGGGCCCCAACAACAAGTGCACCCACAAATGACGAGTTACAGGCGGCGCGGGAGCATTGCAACGCATCCTTCCACGAATGGCTCTACAAAAACTGCATGCAGCCAGGCCACTTTTGGGCCCAGCACCCTGAGGCTGCTGGTGGTGGACAAGAGGCCGTGGCGTTAGCTGCAGCAGCAACACCTCGTGGGGATGGTACCGCAGGAGGCCACGGACAGGGCCATGGACAGGGTCGCGGTCGCGGCAATGGGCCCGGTCGTGGTAATGAACAAGGCCGTGGGACGGGTTTTTCCCACCCCCGAGTGACGTTAGTGGGGACCACTCAGGGATAAAAGTGGATCATGAGTGTGTGTTCATGTTTTCAGATGAGGATGTTAAACAATTTGAGTTTTTGACGAGTTCAATTTTCTCTGTTGTTTTCTCTCCTTTTGTTGAACCGCATTCTACACTTACTGACTAACATTGCCCACTAAACCTTGCATCTCCGGACGAAATGCATGATCGTACATGCTTAGTGGTGGCGACACCAACCACTATACAAGAGTTGTGTGACATAGTGATTGAAGCAAACGCCCTCAAAGCAATGAGCTCAGTCACGTTCGCGGTACCTCTAGTTGACGATTTCGACCAGTCAAATTTAAAGATTGGAAAGTGCTAGCCAAATTCACACGTGCCCACAAGATGTGGACTTGAGTGGGTGAATCATGGGAGTTGCAACGCCCGTCGTACAGGTTCCATGTTTACCACAAACTCGGCTTCCCATCGTCGAGCCTATTCACTCGGAAGAGTGGAGGTAATATGACGATGCAATTCAAAGGACACCTAGCTGGTGCTCGCGTGAACGTACTTGATGATACAAGAGGAGAAAACTCCTTTGTTAGTCTTAGCTTTACCCGAAAGGTGGGCCTAAAGTACGAGCCATCGGACGGCAAAGTTGTCGTCGGTGACAACCGTACAATACCTGTAATCGGTACCTATAAGGGAAAAATTTTGTATTCAAGGTTACGCACGGAGTGTCACGTTGAAGGTACTCAACCTTCTTGACCCATTTGACGTGGTGCTAGATGATCCTTGGCTCTACGAAAACAAAGCTCTGATGTGCTTTGAATCAAGGCGCTTGATACTCTGAAAGGGACAGCGTCGCTTTATGCTGATTCCGAGTACGGAATTGTCACCAACACGACTCAAAGTCCATGCCAGCTTGTCTACGATGCAAGTCAATAGATGTCTTTGACAAGCTTGTCGATACTTCTTGGCTTAGTTGCAGAAAGTGGAGGACGACATGAAGGAAGACACGCCACAAGAGATCAAATCCCTATTGGCGGAGTTCTCGGATGTATTCTAAGACCCACCGGCTGGGCTTCCACCAGAAAGACACATGGGCTACAGAATTCTGCTGCAACCGGAGAGGACTCCTCCATTCAGACCCATGTATTGCCTTAGTCCAGTAGTAAGGTAAGAGGCCGAACGCCAAATCAAAGAGTACCTTACAAAAGGGTGGATCGAGCCCAGTAGCTCACCGTACGGTACGCCAATCCTTTTTGTGAAAAAAAAGGACGGTGATTTGCGCATGTGCGTGGATTACCAGGCGTTGAACAAGTTGGCGGTGAAAAATCGACTCCCTATACCGCGGATTGAGGACCTTTTTGACCAACTCCAAGGCACAAAAGTATTTTTGTCCTTGGATTTGTCCCAAGGGTGCCATCAAATATGCATCACGGAAGAGGATGTGCCCAAAACCGCGTTTCAAACGCACATGGGACACTATCAATTCCGAGTGTTATGCTTCGGACTTACAAATACCCCGGCAACCTTCCAAGGAGAAATGAACATAACGTTCGTCAAGCAACTTGGACAGTTTGTCTTGGTTTACCAGGACGACATCATGGTTTTCTCCAAATCAATGGAAGAGCAGATAGAACCTTTGCACAAATTTCTCGCAATCCTTTGGGAACGGAAGTTCTATGCTAAAGTGAGCAAGTGCAAGTTTGCACAAGATGAGCTCGAATACCTTGGACACATCGTCGGCAAGGACGGTATCCGTGTCGACCCACGAAAGGTCCAAGCCGTTGTGGACTGGCCACGCCCCAAAAATGTTGGGCAGATTCGGTCTTTCCTCGGCCTTGCAAACTACTTTCGATGGTTTATGCAAAGGTATTCGACCCTGGTAGTACCGCTAACCAGACTCACGCGAAAAGACGTGCATTGGGAATGGACATCTCATTGCGAGAACGCTTTTCTCAAAGTCAAAGAACATCTATCCACGCCACCCGTCCTAACTCTTTCGGATCCATCGCAACCGTGGGAGGTTCGATGTGATGCGTTGCTAGTAGGACTCGGAGCCTTCCTCATGCAGAACGGTCACCCAGTTGCATATGAGAGCCGAAAGCTCATCCCCGCGGAAACGCAGCACACGATTGGGGATCAAGAGCTCCTTGCGGTAGTACACCCTTTCAAGATGTGGCATTGCTACCTCGAGGGTGCTGAAGGGGGTGTGACGGTCGTGACCGACCATAATCCATTGGTGTTTTTCCAAACGCAACCGAACTTGTCAAGACGACAAGCGCGTTGGAGCAAATACCTGAGCCGATTCTTGTTCACATGGGAATATCGGCCAGGATGCATCAATGTGGCCGATACACTAAGCCGAGATTCTGTGGAAGTTAAAGCAACCACTGAGGTTGGTGGGTATTTTATGGCCATTGTAACAGCAACAGTACAATCACCACATCCCCCTACACCTCTGCGGTAACCACCACAAGAGATTATCCATTACAACGGTTTTGTAAACAAGATTCGGATGGGATACTGTGTGAATTCTTGGTTTCAAGACTCTCGAAATCTGGACAAGTACGACTTGGTGGAGGCCGCAAGAATCTTTTCGCACGGAGAACAAGTTGTTGTGCCAAACTCGGGAGACCTTCGAGCAAAGGTTATCTCCCAGTTCCACGATCCGCAGGTCGCAAGTCATGTGGGACCCCAAAAGACCGGACGGGCACTCTTGAACTACTATTGGTGTCCAGGATCGAGTGTCGGTGTCCATAAGTATTGCATGACATGCGACCCATGTCTTCGGAATAAGGCTAGTAACAAGAAGCCTGTTGGGCTCCTCCAACAGGTTCCCATTCTTGGGACTCCATGGGAGTGCGTCAGCATGGACTTCAGTACTGGTCTTCAGGACGTTGCCCGTGGCCAAAATACAGTATTAGTGGTTGTGGATCTTTTGACAAAGATGACACACTGCATTCCTACAACCACTGATGTGAACACAAAGGAAACCGCTCGTCTCTTCTTTGAGGGTGTCGTAAAGTACCACGGCTTACCGTTGCGCATTATCTCCGATCGAGATCAAAAATTTGCTAGTAAGTTTTGGCAAAAGATGCACGAGTACTTCGACAGTGAGTCCCAAATATTGACAGCACTTCACCCTCAAACTGAGGGACAAACAAAGCGCATGAATCGCACTTTGGAGCAAATGCTCCGCATGTACATGGACCCTGCCATGCATGATTGGGACGAATTCCCAGCACCGGCAGATTTTGCGGTGAACAACTCGGTGAATGAGTCCACATAGTTCACACCGTTTGTGTTGAACAATGGTCGGCATCCAGTAGTACCCTCTTCATTGGTAAAGGGTGGGAGTACAGAAGGGTAGGTTTCTTTTGCTCAAGCCTTTGCCGAGCGCATCGACTCCTTGTTACAGGAGACGAAGGGTCACCTTCCAGCAGCTCGGCAACGACAAAAGGCATATGCCGATAAAGGTCGCAAGGAGGTCTCGTTTGACATCCGTGAAAATGTGCTTCTTAGCACTAAAAACGTTCGACTGAAGTCACCAGGGGTAAGAAAACTTCTACCGAAGTGGATTGGGCCATTTCCCATTATGGCACGCATCGGGCCAGTGGCATACCGATTGCTACTTCCACCGAGAATGAAGAAACATGAAGTGTTTCATGTGAGCCTGCTGGCTCCATACACGGCAGACGGAACCATTCAGCCACCGCCAACAGCCCTTCCTGTCGAAGGCCAATACGAGGTCCTTCGCCTACTCTAGCACCGAGAGCGTACTCTTCGGTCGCGCGTTTTTAGCGAGTACCTCATTCATTGGGCCGGTTGTAGACCTGAACATAACTCATGGGCGCCCGAATCTCGGTTGTCCACAAGGGTGGTCAACGAGTACTGGAGCAAGCTTACAGCTCGCACAGATTGATGCGTGGCAGGAGGTACCACCTGAACGCGGAAAAAGTGAATAACATTCCCACACGGCAGCATTCATGGCCAGCGACCATAGGAGGTTGGGGACACCCAACATGGTTGTCGCGCGGACGCTCCATCCTAAAGGGGGGAGGCCGCTAGCCGTGATGACCTAAAAGCTACAGCTTAGGTCCAAGTACCATGCACGTGTTCATGTCTAGCTGGTGATTGAAATTATTAACTTTCTTTCACAATGTTGATGACTCACTAACTCACAATCTTGCTTGTTGTTCATGAACACAGACAGTTCATAACAAGTGGGAAGGAATGTTGCGGGAGGGCCGGTTTGGCCCTCCCTCCTTGTTAAAGCGAGGGGTGGTTTCGCACCACCCCTCGCGTCAACGAGGGCTGGCTGGCGGCCAGCATTTTGCTGGCCGCCGGCCAGGTCGCTGCCGGCCGGCTGGAGATTGCAGCCGGCCAAGCGACCGGACGGCCACCGGCCGGCCAGCTGCCAGCCGCCGATCGCTGCATCAGCCCAATTGGCGGCTGAGGGCCCACAAGGGCCTCGAGGGCGAGGCCTTGTGGCCTCGTGCCCTCGCCCCCGCTTGCCCTCCTCGCAACCGAGCGAGTGAGGATGAGGGAGGGGAATGAGGGACGAGAGACGAGAGGATGTGGCGCAAAGTCGCCAACGTGCCTTGCACCCGACGATTTTGCGCCAGAACGTCAAAACGTAAAATCGAAGCTCGTTTGCGACGAACTTCGACATGAAAAAAACGAAATACCTCGTGCGAACACACGAGTTCAAGGTAAAAACCCCGATTTGGGTCCCAAAACTAGGGGTAAGGTTAAAAATGGAAATGGGTCTCCGGAGACTCGAAATATTCCAGTCTCCCTGCTCTGGGTCGTTGATGACAATTTCCCCTCAATCCTTCAAAGGGGGTAAACCCCTGACGCGGACTGAAAACGCCATTCTGCGAACTCCGACAACGACTTCATAGCAGGATCTGAAGGTCTGACCCGTTACATCACGTGCATGTCTTTACTTCAACATCCATCCCAACATGGTCATGAATTGTTGGAAAGAACTTAGTTATTCATCTGATTTTTAGTATTCCCAATAGTCGTCAACTATCACAAATTGTACACTAGAGTCGCAAGCTGTTTCAACAACGTTCGGACTTTTTGCACAAGGTTTCACATGGGGTTTTCATTGACATATAGCGGAAGAGTGTACGATGCCTTCGCATGCACATACATGCAACCAGCTGCATTTTAGCGACAAACTAGCCATCATCAAGAATGTAAGTAAGATGAGAATGGCATCTCACTTGGATTCTTTTCTTTGGGAAAACTGATGTCCATTTGGAAATAGCACCCACTCACTATACTATGCTCTTGATGAGCCATTTGCGCCAAAGTGTGACAAAGACATCATAGCTGATGTAACATATATCAATGGGCAATTTTGATAATCGAACATAAACCTTGTTCAGTGTTAAGTATTTGGATCACCTACTTCATAAACTTTTCTCACAAACTCAAAGTATGTCAATCACACACAGTTCTTGGTACCTCTTACTCATTTCCATAGAAATGATGTCCTTAGGTTATCACCCCAATGACAAAGAATGTATGCGATGAATGCTTGTGGAAGTAGTTACCAAGGAATGTTGCTGTAGCATAGCATTATAATGTTGTAGCGCTGCCGCAATGAACTGGTTGATTAGAGGTAAACGTCTATAGTGTTTAGCACTGTAAGTGATCTTTGTTAAAACTCCATCGGACCCATGCCCCCACTCTTGTATGGTAAGTGAACCATACCCAAAGTGAGAGGTTTTAGTGAGTCGTGCCCTCTGCTTGGAACTTCAGGTCAAAGATGCCACGACTTTGTGGTTTCACAACAGAACGCCACTACTCACCTAGAATTTTTTGAAATGCTAGAAAACATGTAGTATTACCTCGCTATCCATCCAGTTCCATGGCCTTATTGGAATGCAACCAATCAAGGGTTGTAATCTGCAGCAGAGCAATGACCCCTTGCTTTTTAAATTTCTCCACCTGCAAGCAAGACTTTGTGTTTGCAATGCAAATTGCGTTTGAACCAAACTCAAACTCAGGATTGAATGTTTTGTGATTGCGTAGGCAATAAAAAAATCAAATCTTGAATTTGAATTTGGCTTTAAAGCAATTGCTACATCCAGCTGCTACATAGCCCCATGGTGCCTACACAAAAGTGCAACCCTAAGTTGTTGAATACAGCCAGGGACAGGGTTTAACTGCGGCTTGCACGTTTGAATGGGAGGGTTTGTGTGTACAAACAACACAAAGAAATGTTTGGATCAACCACGATCATGCAAAAATGCAATTGTTTCTTATGACTTGCAAACTCACTCTCTTGATGCTTGCAAGCCCTAGTCAAACCTCACCCTCTGTAATTAGATTTGAGGGGTTGGGGTATTGTCTTTGTGCCGGTACATGCTGGCCCCAACTGTCGTGGAGCCCAACAACTGCTCGCACAGGTTCCCTTTCAATGCATGGGGATCCTCCATCCAAACATATGGCAAATCCAACTGACTGTAAAAGCATACCCACAAAAGAAGGGTTTGTAGTTACCCAACCAAGACATGCGACTGGGCTGTCAAGCAGTTCAACACTGGGGTCCATATAGGTAGCATCAAATGAGCCAAATGATGTTTTATGACTCACATAACGCTCACAAATCAACACAATTTGGTCGTCCAAAAACAACTATGATATGGATGACCGTTCAAATGAAGCTAGAAATAGAATGTGATGGACGGGTGTGGACAAGAGGAACATTTAGAATAGTGTACCTAATCATGTAGCACTCATAAGTAAGAAAAACCAAGGATAAATCCCTTCTCACTATTCCATATACCATAATTGAAAGACAATGCGCCTGTCGATTGACACGTCATATGTACAAAATAGATATGATGGTGAAAAACCTGGAAAGAATATTGCAGAGCTACCCCTGACTCAACCATCATGTTCAGTAACCGGAGTCAGATTGCACCTGAATCCTTGACCAAAGATACTGATCATTGTGTTTTCTGTAGTCATGGTATATCAGTTTTAAAGTTCCAACACGGGAATCCGCTCATTTGAAGTAGAAATTAATGGCATTCCTCATTGGTGTGGCGCAGACCGATGGCCTTTTGCCAATCCAAACTTCATAGGGGCATGAAAACTCAAGGATGAGGATGTTGACAAGGACCACACAGGAAGAAAGATGGATCACAAGTGCAGTTACTTGCTTTCGGACAAAGATGCGAGGTGGTTTTGACTCTGAACGAGGTGTGAATTTCTGGTTGTTTTCTCCTATGTTGTTGAACCACACTTTGCAAAATCATTTTTGGATGAGGTGCATGATCAAACTTAATTGGTGGTGGAGACACTTACCACTATACAATAATTGTACGCTGTAGTGACTGAAGTAAACGCCCCCCCAAGCGGTGAGCTCAATCACGTCGTAGTATACTTGGTAAACCATAAATGATACAAGGTACTTTCCAAGTTCACATGTAGCCACCAGATGTGGAACCAAGCTGGTGGATCACGAGGTTTGCGGCATCGACTACATCGATCACGTGTCTAACACAAGCTCAGCTTGTCGTCATTGGGCCATTTCACTGTGAAGATTGTAAGCACTGTGACCATGCAGTTACAAGGACACCTAGCTGGTGCTCCCGAAAAAGTGCTGGCCAATACTCAAGGGTATGACTCCTTTGCAAGCATTGGCTTTTCCCAAGAACTAGGCCTAAAATACAAGCCATTGAATTGCATAGTGTTTTTCAGTGACAACCACATGACGCACGTGTTTGGTACTTGCAAAGTAAAAACTGTATTAAAGGCTAAGCAGAGAGCGTAAGGTTGAAGGTCCTAAATATCCTCAACCTGTTCGATGTGTTTCTAAGTGATCCCTCACTCTGAAAAAACAAGTCTTCGACGTGCTCTGACTCCGAGCACTTACTTGATGAAAAGGGACAGCGTAGCTTTACGCTGATTCGGATTTGATAATGGTTACTAAACAGACTTAAAGCCCATGCCATCGCGTCAACGATGCATTAAAGAACCATATGTGACATGGCTGTTGATACATCTAGGCTAGGCCATACAAAGTGGATTGCCACCAAATCAACACATGGGCCACATGACTCCACTGCAGCCGGAGGCCACTCATTTGTTTCGATCCACATATCACCTTAGACATGTATCACTGGAGAGACTGAAGGCCGAATTAAAAAGGACCTTGCAAAAGGGTGGATTGAGATGTGTGTGCCGTCTATATTTTAGAACGGAATGAGCGAGGTTTATGCACGTGCGTCGACCATTCGGCACCAAACAAGTTAACGGTGGTAAAGTGAATGTTTAACCACCCATCAAAAGACCGATTGACCAAATTCAAGGGGAAAATGTCCTCTTGTCATTGGATTTGTCCCAAGGCTACCAACAAATCCACCTTTCAGAAGACGATGTGTCCAAAACAGCGTTTTGAACACACACACAAGACACTGACAATTCGGAGTGTTGTACTCTGGGCTAACAAACACCCCGACAACATTACGCGGAGATGTGAACAAAACTTTCGTTAAACAGCTCGGTTGGTTTGTCTTGGTTTGCCCGAACGACATCCTTGTTTTCTCCAAATCCATGGTACAGCATGTAGAATTCATGCATGAAATCATCGTGATTGTTTGAGAACAGAAGTTACATGGAAAAGTAAGGAAGTCCTTGTCTGTACGAGATGAGCTCTGATACCATAAAAACATACCATACCGCCGCCTAAATTCATACAGTGATTTCCAAAGGATTTTTTTCTTGGTTTATTTCAAACAACTGGGGTTAAAAATTTGCACACTACCGTACTGCTCTTGATCTTGATATTAATGTTTTTTTGGTCGCCAATGTTGAAAAATTGCCCCTCCGCATGCCCAAGTACGGCGCCGGGAGGCGCTGACGAGCTGCCAGAAAATAGAAACTCCGCTCCGGTGGATCTGGCGACTCGAAATTTGCTCGGATCCTAAAATGGAGGATTTCCCCTGAAAGCTGACAAGTTGCTGAATTCGGTGGAAGTTGTTTCGCCGGAATCGGACAAGAATCGAGGGAGATATGGCTTTCCAAAGTTGGGGTATGCGCAGCGGCTCTGGGAGCCGGCTGCGACTCGAAATCCGGTCGATAATCGACCGGACCGAGTAACAAAAATACCATGTGGAGAAAATGCTCCGATAGGCCTGCCGAGGCGTCCGGTGGATGATCCACCTGATCTGGCGGATCATCCACCGGATCCAGTAGTGCAGGTTATTACTGAGGGACTTCGCCAAAATCCTGGCTCGACGTCCAAAACTCAGTAGTACATTTTGTTACTCGGGGACTTGGTCAAAATTCTGACTGCAGGTCCGCGGACAGGTTTCGATCCTCGTCAGACCCCATCACCAAACACGACCCCAAAGTGGGTAGGGTATGTGGAAACAGTGCAGGGGACCCCCACACCATGTGTAATGGGACATGCGCCTTGGGAAAGGCGCTTCGCACGTGAATGAAGGCGCCACGGCGAGTGGCGGCGTCAGGCTTCTATGGTGGGTGAGACCTGCGCTTTGGCAAGCATAACTTGAGCTACGCTTGGCCCAATCGTGCGCGGTTTGGTGCGTTGGAAAGCTCATGACTAGCCCTATAAATGTTGTGTTTGTGTCTATGTTAAAAAACTAACGCAAAATGATGTTATTCCCTTGGCAAACTGACTGTCTCTAAATTCCTGCTCACATAGCGTGAGGCGACCAGAAAGCTCACGCTCAGTCTCAGATTCGCGCAAAACAGTAGACGTGAATCGTTAGAGGCGATCAGACAAACGTCGGGACCGCACCACGCGGATCTCATCCTGACAAAGGGTTATGGGTCCACGGGTCTGAACGCCTTCAACGTTCACGTCTTCCGCAGCGTACGGGATCGTCATCATGGATGTCGCCGTGAAGTTCTGAGAACTCGTCGGAGTAGCAGCTGCGCACATGGCACAGAAGGAGACGCAGCCCATTCAGAAGTATGCGGGCGGCCCGGGTTTTGGGCTATGGAGGTTGCAGTTCGAAGTGCATCTCTCGCATAAGGGGCTGCTGGATGTCATGCTGGGAAAGGAGGTACTCACAGAGGTGACTGCTACGGACGCGGAGAAGCAGGCCTTCGAAAAGAAGAACATGGAGGTGCTCATGCTCCTGGTGTCCGGGACAGCCGAGTCGCAGTGGGGCTACTTCCAAGGCTGCAAGCTGGCAGCCGAAGCTTGGGAAAAGCTCTGCGCCATCCACCAATCCAAGTCGCTCGCAAACAAAATCTTCGCGATGAAGCGGCTCCTCACGGTGAGAATCGAGGAGGGAGATGATGTCATCTCCGCCATGCAGCAGATCGAGTCGCTCGCCTCGCAATGCAATGACGTGGGGTGGAAGATCGACACGCAGCTGCAGGCGATGGCCCTCCTCATGGCCCTACCTGACAGTTGGGGTCCACTCATCACCGTCCTTGGAGGATGGTCAGAGGACAAGCTCACCTATGGCGCGGTCGCAGAGTACATCCGCAACGAGGCGCAGCGTCGAAGCGGCGAGGAGTCCTCGTCTTCCTCATCGGCCCTTGTCACCAAAACGCGCGGTGGTGGAAGCGGGGGCCGAGGAAGTGGCGGAAAGGGCGGCGGCAAGAAGGGCGCCAAGAAAGGTGCGTGCAGCAGCTGCGGCAAGGAGGGCCATTGGGCCCATGAGTGCCCGGAGGAGGCGAAGACCGGCGGCAAAAACAGCAAGGGCAGGTCGCTCCTGAACGACAACAAGAACCACTTCCTCAAGAAGGCCAACAGGCGGTGCCAGGATTCCGGGGCCGAGGAGCACACCCAAGTCGAGAAGGTGGGGTTCGTCACCTACGAGAAGTCCTCCAAGTCAATGGTGGTCGCGAACGACAAAGTCGAGCCGGCGGCCGGCCAAGGCGACTTGGAGGTGGAAGTCATGGTGGGCGGTAAGAAGGAGCTGTGCACAATTCGTGATGTGCAGCACGTCCCCAGCCTGGCTGACATTTTGAGTGTCAGCCGCTTGACGGACAAAGGGTATGAGGTGCTCTTCCGCAGGAAAGGCGCAGTGGTGCGCATCGACGGCGACGGCGAGGTCGTGCTGGAGGCAAAGCGCGAGGGCGGTCTCTACATCGTGGAGACCAAAGTGGTCCCTGCGGCATCCGATGCAGCAGATTCGCAGGAGCGCGTTGTCAACAAGGCCAAGGGAGGAAGCGCTGATCTGGAGCTCTGGCACCGACGGTTGGGGCATTCGGCGCCCGCAACCGTTAAGGAGATGGCAAAGCGTGACATGGTGCGTGGCCTCGTCATCGACGGTGCAGACGCGGCAGCAGATGCAGCAGCGCACAAAAAGTGCCAGCCTTGCATTTTGGGCAAGGCGCGGCGCAAGCCGTTCAATGAGAACGCGGCTCGCGCAAAGGACCTGCTGGAGGTCGTGCACAGCGACGTGTGTGGACCGTTCAAAACGCCATCAAATGGCGGCTTCAAATACTTCGTCACCTTCATTGACGACTGCAGCAGGAAGCTCTACGTGTACTTCATGAAGCGGAAAGGCGAGGTCCTGGACCGGCGGAAGGAGTACGTCGCAGCGGTGGAGAGGCAGACTGGCCGGAAGGTCAGAGCGCTACGCAGCGACAATGGTGGAGAGTACATGGGCTGCAGTGGGTGGATGAAGCAGCAGGGCATCAAGTGGGAACCCACTACGCCGTACTCGCCACAGTCCAACGGAGTGGCGGAGTGGGCGAACCAGACGCTGCTCAACATGGTGCGGACCATGCTTGTGGATGCGGGGTTGCCGCGAGGTTTCTGGGTGGAGGCTGTGCGTACAGCGAGCTACACCATCAACCTCACCCCAACAGCGGTGCTGAAGGGCAAGGGCGGCTGGATGACGCCGCAGGAGGTTTGGAGCGGGTGCAAGCCAGACGTGGCACACCTGAAGGTGTTCGGGTGCAAGGCGCACGCGATGGTGTAGGTGGCGCAACGACGCGACAGCAAGCTAGAACCGCGGGCGAAGCCGTGCTTGTTCCTCGGCTACGAGAGCGCGCAAAAGGCGTATCGGCTCTGGGACCCGCGCACGCAAGAGATCATCCACAGCCGTGACGTCAAGTTCGACGAGCAGCAGAGCTTCAGCAGCAGCAGCAACGACATGAGCGTCGGGAACACTCCAAAACAGGGGGAGTGGTTCCAGCTCCTTGACTACGAGAAGGAGCCGGCGGATGCGGAGGTCGATGATGCGGCGTTGGAGCGTGGCGGTGTAGCAGGTGCAGCAGCCGACGCAGAGGACTCCGACGATGATGCAGCTGGGCTGGAGATCCGGCGGAATGATCCGCCGAAGGAGGCACCGCGGGTGCCGAAGCGCGCACTCCCGGCGGAGTTCGCGTCGGGCGTCGGAGAAAAATCCTCCGGACGTGCCGCTCGTCCGGTTGATGGTTCACCGGAGCGGGAAGAATCCTCGGGAAGCCGCCCGGTCGATGATTCACCGGAGCGGGCTGAGTCGGAAGGATCGCAGCAGAGCGACGAGATGCCGCCAAGACTGCCGCGCCGCAGCGGGAGGCAGCGGAGAGCGGGGATGCGTTTTGACGCAGGCACCGGTCGATGGATCGGCATGACGCGGTGCATGCTGGCTGCATCAACGGAGCCGACGACCGTGCAAGAGGCGCTTGTGCGGCCCGAGGGAAAGCAGTGGGACGCCGCCATCAAGTCGGAGTTGGCGTCCATTGCTGAAAACGACACGTGGCAGCTGGTTGACAGGCCGAAAGACGCCAAGGTCATCGGCTCCAAGTGGGTCCTCAAGACCAAGTTCACAAAGGAAGGTGTGGTTGACAAGAACAAGGCGCGGCTTGTGGCGAAGGGGTACGCATAGCGTAAGGGCGAGCACTACGATGAGACGTTCGCCCCCGTCGCCAAGTTCACAAGCATCCGGGCGATCCTTGCGGTGGCAGCCGCGAAGGACATGGAGCTCCACCAAATGGACGTAAAGACGGCCTTCCTCAATGGCATCATCGATAAGGAAATCTACATGGAGGTGCCGGAGGGGGTGGAGGCACCGGAGGGCAAGGTGTGCAAGCTGCGGAAGTCCTTATACGGGCTAAAACAATCGCCCCGATGCTGGTACCAACAGATGGACAGCTTCATGACACAACTCGGCTTCAAGCGCTGTGAGGCGGATCACAGTGTGTACGTGCGGTGCAGCAAGAAGCTCCATCATATTGTTGCACTCTACGTGGACGATCTGATCTTGTGCTCCTCAGACCTGCCCTGCCTACAGCAGCTGAAAGAGCAGCTGAGCAGCAGGTTCCAGATGTCGGACATGGGGGAGCTGGAGTTCTACCTCGGGGTGAGCATTACGCGGAACCGGAGGGCACACATGCTTGAGCTGGGGCAGGCCAAATACGTGGCCGAGGTGCTGAAGCGGTACGGCATGGAGGACTGCAAACCAGTGTGCAGTCCTGTCTCCACGACCTATGAACTGAGTGCGGCAATGGCGCCACAAACAAAAGAAGAGCGGGAGGATATGGCAGGGGTGCCTTACCAATCGGCGGTGGGCAACCTCATGTACGCCATGGTGGCGACTCGACCGGACCTGGCCTACGCGGTGGGCCAAGTGAGGAGGTACGTGGCCGATCCAGGGCCACTACACTGGCAGGCGGTCAAGCGCATCCTCCGCTACTTGCAGGCGACGCAGCACGCACGCCTGAGGTTTGAGGGCAAAGGGCGGGCGGATCCTTTGCGTCTGGTCTGCTACACGGATGCAGACTACGCTGGCGATGTGGACAAGCGGAAGTCCACATCTGGCTACGTGTTCTTCCTCGCTGGTGCAACGGTCTCGTGGTGCAGCAGGAAGCAGGACTGCGTCGCCACCTCCACAGTGGAAGCTGAGTACATCGCGCTGGCCGAGGCGGTCAAGGAGGCGGTGTGGCTCCGCAGGTTGCTGGGGGAGCTGGGCGTGCCACAACTGGAGCCTACGGTGGTGCACGAGGACAACACCGGCTCCATCTCGCTGACCAACAACCCGACGCAGCACAGAAGGACGAAGCACATTGACATGCGTTATCACTACGCACGGGACATGGTCGAGAAGGGGCAGGTGGTGTTGCAGCACTACAGCACGCACAGCATGCTTGCGGATTGCTTGACCGAAGCGCAACCCGCAGACCGGCACGCGATGAGCGTGGCCGGACTTGGGATGACCAGCTATGATGGGCTGGAGGGCGCAGCGAAAGATGAGTGAGAGCAAGCAGGACCAGCGGGCATGGAAGGTGCAAGGGGGAGAATGTTGAAAAATTGCCCCTCCGCATGCCCAAGTACAGCGCCGGGAGGCGCTGACGAGCCGCCAGAAAATAGAAACTCCGCTCCGGCGGATCTGGCGACTCCACATTTGCTCGGATCCTAAAATGGAGGATTGCCCCTGAAAGCTGACAAGTTGCTGAATTCGGTGGAAGTTGTTTCACCGGAATCGGACAAGTATCGAGGGAGATATGGCTTTCCAAAGTTGGGGTATGCGCAGCGGCTCTGGGAGCCGGCTGCGACTCGAAATCCGGTCGATAATCCACCGGACCGAGTAACAAAAATACCATGTGGAGAAAATGCTCCGATAGGCCTGCCGAGGCGCCCGGTGGATGATCCACCTGATCCGGCGGATCATCCACCGGATCCAGTAGTGCAGGTTGTTACTGAGGGACTTGGCCAAAATCCTGGCTCGACGTCCGAAACTCAGTAGTACATTTTGTTACTCGGGGACTTGGTCAAAATTCTGACTGCAGGTCCGCGGACAGGTTTCGAACCTCGTCACACCCCATCACCAAACACGACCCCAAAGTGGGTAGGGTGCGTGGAAACAGTGCAGGGGACCCCCACACCATGTGTAATGGGACATTTGCCTTGGGAAAGGCGCTTCGCACGTGAATGAAGGCGCCACGGCGAGTGGCGGCGTCAGGCTTCTGTGGTGGGTGAGACCTGCGCTTCGGCAAGCATAACTTGAGCTACGCTTGGCCAAATGATGCGCGGTTTCGTGCGTTGGAAAGCGCATAACTAATCCTATAAATGTTGTGATTATGTTCATGTTCAAAAACTAACACAAAACAACGTTATTCCCTTCGCAAACTGACTGTCTCTAAATTTCTGCTCACATAGCGTGAGGCGACCAGAAAGCTCACGCTCAGTCTCAGATTCGCCCAAAACAGTAGACGTGAATCGTTAGAGGCAATCAGACAAACGTCGGGACTGCACCACGCGGATCTCATCCTGACAAAGGGTTATGGGCCCACGGGTCTGAACGCCTTCAACGTTCACGTCTTCCGCAGCGCACGGGATCGTTATCTTGGACGTCGCCGTGAAGTTATGAGAACTCGTCGGAGTAGCAGCTGCGCACATGGCACATAAGGAGACGCAGCCCATTCAGAAGTATGCGGACGGCCCGGGTTTTGGGCTATGGAGGTGGCAGTTCGAAGTGCACCTCTCGCATAAGGGGCCGCTCGATGTCATGCTGGGAAAGGAGGTGCTCACAGAGGTGAATGCTACGGACGCGGAGAAGCAGGCCTTCGAAAAGAAGAACATGGAGGCGCTCATGCTCCTGGTGTCCGGGACAGCCGAGTCGCAGTGGGGCTACTTCCAAGGCTGCAAGCTGGCAGCCGAAGCTTGGGAAAAGCTCTGCGCCATCCACCAATCCAAGTCGCTCGCAAACAAAATCTTTGCGATGAAGGGGCTCCTCACGGTGAGAATCGAGGAGGGAGATGATGTCATCTCCGCCATGCAGCAGATTGAGTAGCTCGCCTCGCAATACAATGATGTGGGGTGGAAGATCGACACGTAGCTGCAGGCGATGGCCCTCCTCATGGCCCTACCTGACAGTTGGGGTCCACTCATCACCGTCCTTGGAGGATGGTCAGAGGACAAGCTCACCTATGGCGCGGTCGCAGAGTACATCCGCAACGAGGCACAGCGTCGAAGCTGCGGGGAGTCCTCGTCTTCCTCATCGGCCCTTGTCACCAAAACGCGCGGTGGTGGAAGCGGGGGCCAAGGAAGTGGCGGAAAGGGCGGCGGCAAGAAGGGCGCCAAGAAAGGTGCGTGCCGCAACTGCGGCAAGGAGGGCCATTGGGCCCGTGAGTGCCCGGAGGAGGCGAAGACCGGCGGCAAAAACAGCAAGGGCAGGTCGCTCCTAAACGGCAACAAGAACCACTTCCTCAAGAAGGCCAACAGGCGGTGCCTGGATTCCGGGACCGAGGAGCACACCCAAGTCGAGAAGGTGGGGTTCGTCACCTATGAGAAGTCCTCCAAGTCAATGGTGGTCGCGAACGACAACGTCGAGCCGGCGGCCGGCCAAGGCAACGTGGAGGTGGAAGTCGTGGTGGGCGGTAAGAAGGAGCTGTGCACAATTCGTGATGTGCAGCACGTCCCCGGCCTGGCTCACATTTTGAGTGTCAGCCGCTTGACGGACAAAGGGTATGAGGTGCTCTTCCGTAGGAAAGGCGCAGTGGTGCGCATCGACGGCGACGGCGAGGTCATGCTGGAGGCGAAGCGTAAGGGCGGTCTCTACATCGTGGAGACCAAAGTGGTCCCTTCGGCATCCGATGCAGCAGATTCGCAGGAGCGCGTCGTCAACAAGGCCAAGGGAGGAAGCGCTGATCTGGAGCTTTGGCACCGACGGTTGGGGCATTCGGCGCCCGCAACTGTTAAGGAGATGGCGAAGTGCGACATGGTGCGTGGCCTCGTCATCGACGGTGCAGACGCGGCAGCAGATGCAGTAGCGCACAAAAAGTGCCAGCCTTGCATTTTGGGCAAGGCGCGGCGCAAGCCGTTCAATGAGAACGCGGCTCGCGCAAAGGACCTGCTGGAGGTCATGCACAGCGACGTGTGCGGACCGTTCAAAATGCCATCAAACGGCGGCTTCAAATACTTCGTCACCTTCATTGACGACTGCAGCAGGAAGCTCTACGTGTACTTCATGAAGCGGAAAGGCGAGGTCCTGGACCGGCTGAAGGAGTATGTCATAGCGGTGGAGAGGCAGACTGGCCGGAAGGTCAGAGCGCTACGCAGCGACAATGGTGGAGAGTACGTGGGCTACAGCGGGTGGATGAAGCAGCAGGGCATCAAGTGGGAACCCACTACGCCGTACTCGCCACAGTCCAACAGAGTGGCGGAGCGGGCGAACCAGACGCTGCTCAACATGGTGCGGACCATGCTTGTGGATGCGGGGTTGCCGCGAGGTTTCTGGACGGAGGCTGTGCGTCGTTGTTGGGTCACCAAATCAATCTTCAAAATTCTTCAAAATCCTTGGGTCACCAAATCAATCTTTAAATGCATTTGTCGAATTTAAGGGTTGATGCATGACGTTTGGTTACCGCGGTCTTACAGCATTTTCGGTTCCAGTTGGTGTCTGTTGTAACACCAAAGCGTACACATTTATCAAGTATGGATAAAATTTGACAAGTCAAGGCATAAACGTTCACACTTTGTAACGTGCAAACAATCTCTCTGCTTGACAGTCTCTTGCTGCCCCACTGTATTACTGCCCCGTTGTCCTGCTGACTCGCTAGCCCACTACCCCAGTGCAACAATGCAAAACTGATCCGCTGGACCATTGGCCTCCTTCGCACTACCTCATAGCAACTCGAGCCACATCCGATGTGCTCGGCAGATTATATCGGACAAACGGGACAAATTTCTACGGAATAACCCCTCACACCGGAAGGCTTAGCAATGAAATTTCACAGATTTGCGAGTGAACGCTTTTTGCACGTCTTTTGATGAATTCATGACAGCGTTGACCCATGTTTTTGGTTCGCACTGTCAAACACATGGGGGAAGTCCTCTCGCGCACCTGACTAATTGCTAGAAATTGTTACAGCCTTGGCAGTGTAGCAATTCCTTGCAACTCGCGTCAGTGGCTGAAAACGAAACAAGAAAACGTTAATCTTCCAACATGCTCACATAGCTTGTTTGTCCACTTTTGCCTCCATGCGCCTGGCCAACGAGTGTGCATCTGCAACAGGGGACAAAACAATCCGCTCATGTTCATTGCGAGAGGTGGATTCACACAAATTTTGAATGAAATCCACCGGCGACACATGGTACGCCATCAAATGTGCGCATATCTAATGTTGAGCCGTAAAGCACGCATTCTAACTTGTGCTGAACCCTTGCTTTGCGCCAGTGAGAAGCAACTCCACTTCGTTTGGTGTGAAGGAGGCCAATGTCACGATGCGACACTCACCCACTGGACCATTGCCACGCTACCAATAGGCTTTGAATGCAGAAAACACAAGCGCTTTCATTGGTTAACGGACAGGCGTCATCAAAATCATTGATCACTGACGACTTCGTCGGGACCCGTCGCTGGATTTCCGGGTCCATCCCTGCCTTGCCGATGAATTCAAAAACCTACCAAACTAAATTTAACCGGGTATATTTTGAATGGAATATATATCACTAAATTCTCATAATCTGACTCGTTAAGGAGCAGTAGGATAGCTACAAGGATTCATGGAGTTATGGTCTCAAAATTCATAAAATTTCAGATGTCTGGGTGAAGGGTGCATGCTAACGACCAAAATCAAGCGATCAGGGTACGTTGCACCGGCCTTTCCTTCGCGAGAGCTTCATGCAAGCATGAGTTGAGCCCTTTTACTTCCAAAACTTGCTTTGGAAGGATTATTTGCACACTGGCTGAATGGAGGGAACCTCACCATGCAACAGGATTGAGCAAAGGAGTACTTGAACTCTATTCAGATTAAGTTGGTAGTAGGGCATTCGGCAAGGATGAGATTTGGTGTTTCCCCTGCCTTCCAAACTACTTTTGGGGATTTGTGTAAGGGTGTTCAACATTGATAGCTCTACTAACCAAGTCCAAATGAAAACACGCTTTGAAAATGGAAAAACGAATGAAATATTGCCTTTCTCTATTCCGAGGAACGTATAACCACGATATCCATTCTAGCTCTTGTTGATCCATTACAACCACGGGAATGGCAATGTGATGCATCGGTAGTTAAAATCCACATGGAGCGATCACCCATTTACACATGGGAGCCTAAACATAAGCCCTCATGGTGACGCTGTACGCGGTTGTTGATAAGGACATGCTCGTCGGGAAATACACTTTCAAGTTGCGGCGTTGTTGCCTCGAGGATGTAAAGGGAATGTTGTGGTCTTGACTGACCACAGACCATTAGTGTTCTTCCAAATGCAACCAAACCTGTCAAGGTGACAGGTGCATTTGAGTAAAGAAATGAGCAAACTCTCATTCACTTGGAAATACCGGCTAAGACACGTCAATGTGGCCGACTCACAAAGTTGAAGGCCCATGGAGATTTAAAGACCACTGTGGCCGTTCTGTGTTTTATGTTCATTGTGACGACTGTAGTGCAGATACCAAGACCCTTACACTTTTGCGATAGCCACCATGAGATATTATCGAATGCAATGGTTTTTTAACAGGATCCGGATCGGATGTTGGATGGAATTTTAAAGTAGGACTCTTGTAATTTGGACAGGTACGGATTGGTGGAAGCCATGGGAATCTAATGGTGCAAAGAACAATTCGATGTGTTAGAGTTGGGATAACTCCAAACAGTCCGATACTTGGACGACCCACGAGTGGCAGGTCATGTGGGACCTCAAAATACCGGACAAGCACTCGTGAACCACTATTGGTGGACAGGATGGAGTGTCTTTGTGCATAAGAGTCTAGTGACGTGTGACTCATGTATTCAGAACAAGCCCAGTGACAGAAAGCGTGCACTACTCCTCCAAGAGCTTCCTATCCATTGGACTCCATAAGAGTGCGTCAGCGTGGAAAGTCTTCCTGCTCTTCTAGTGGTCATGGATGTTTTCAAGAAGATGAAGCATTCCACTCCTATAACTACATACGTGAACAAAAGAGAGGCTACCCATATCTTCTTTGACATAGCTGCAAAGTACCATGGTTTGTTGCTGTGCAAGATATCTGATCACGATAGAAAACCTACTGGTGAATGCTGGCAGAATTTGTACAAGAACTTTGGTAGCAAGAGGAAGAAATATAACACATGACTAGAACTCTTAAGAAAAATTTCTACATGAATTTGGACTCCGTCATGAATGCCTGAGATAAATCTATGATAGCGACAGAGTTTGTGGTGAACAACTCTGTGAATGAGTATATGCAGTTCACACCGTTTGTGTTTAATACTGGTGGGAATCTGTTGGTTCCCTCTTTGTTGGTGAAGAATGTGAATTAAATAGAACAGGTTTCCCTTTGCTTGACATTTTCCAAGCACAAAAAACATGTTACAAGAAGCGAATGGTCACCTTCAAAAAACCTGGCAATGATGAAAGGCATGTGCCGACAAAATTCACTGTGAAGCCTGGTTTGACATCGCCAAGAAGGTAGCACTAACAGCCTTTGGCTAAAGTCCCAAAGGACACACAACTTCTACTCAAGTGGATTATGCATTTCCCCATCATTGCACGCATCAAGCCGGTGATATACTGATTACTACTTCCATTGAGTATAAAGATGCATAAAATGTTTGAGTTTACTTTCTCCATACAAGACACAATAAGTATTTGTAACCATTGGAAATCCTTGGTGCTGACATCCAGTGCAAGGTTTTATTCATACTCCAACACCAAAAGCATGCACTTTGGTCATGGACTGTTAGGGATGACCTTGTTCATTGGATGTGTTGCGGGTTTAAATAGTACTAACGAGATCCTGAATCTTTATGGCTCACGGAGTGGTCAACAAACACTGCAACGAGCTGGTAGCTCACGCAGGTTGACGCATGGCAAAGGTCACCACTGAATTCAGAATTAGTAAACATCATTCATGCTAGACAGAAACTACGGGTATTCATGACAAAACCATCGGAGGTTGGAGATGCCCGACATGGTTTATGCACGCATGCTCCAGCATCATGGGTTGATGCTACTAGTCGTGCTGACCACGAAGCTGAAGTTACACATGTTCATGTCGGCCTGGTGATTGAAATAATTACTTTGCTTTTACAACATTGACGACTCACCACATGGCACTCTTACTTGCTAGCCATGAACCAAGAGGGTTCATGAAAAGTGTCGAGGAATGTAAAAGGAGGGCCAATTTGGCCCTCCCTCTTCACTGAAGCGAGGGGTAGTTGGACACCACCCTTGACCTTGGTGATTCACATCCCCTCTGATCCCTCCATGTGCTTTCTGGAACATGAAAACCAAATCTCATACCCTACTGATCTTGTTGTTCAATTTTAATGTTTTTTTGGGCCTCTTTTTGTCGAATTTCATTTTTCACCGAATATGGAGGCACACCTAAATAATTTCTGAACTAAACAATCGAACTTAAAGGATTACCACACATGTTTGGCTAAACTGAGGGCCAGGCTCATGCTACGACTTGTCTCATTATTGTGTCCGAGTCATTTGGTCATTTTGTCACACTTCGTGTGAAAGGTGTTCGAATTTGACAACTTCAGTCAAGCGATGGCACGAGACAGGAGGCAAGACAGGACAAAAAACATGATTTAGTTGAATAAGCATCACTAGAGAAAGCACACATGGGGAAAAAAAAAAGTACATCTACTCTACCACGTCATCCTCATCCACTTCTTCATCGTGGAACAGCAGCTTGCCTGCAAAAGGAGCGGCTGCTCGCTGGAAAGCTGGGTCAAACACACGGGGGAAGTTAGACTCTCCCATGCGTTTTTTACCAGCGGCTCAACATCACGGAGGTACTCCCATGCCTCTAAAAACCACCCACATGCCACATCTTTCACGAAATTCATGCCTAGCTTTACATCCTCCCCGGCCCTATTGCATTCTGCGCCCCATGCCGAGAAGAGCTCCTCCATCTTGTTCTTGAATGGCCTCATGAGGCCGACGTCAGCAGGTTGAGCTTTCGGTGTGCATCCTGATGGGATGCACACCGTGCGCATGTGAGGAAAATTGTCCATCAGCCATGACTGGAACGTCCCACTGCACTGTGGGCGCCAAGGGTTGAGCACCAAACGCATGTCCACCTCGCCCTCGTTGATGCCAAGCGATGCACATGTCTTCTTGTAGTGCGGCTGGGTGATGTACCGGACCCAGTCGCGCGTCGTGTCCGTGTTGGCCCAGTGCGTGGGAGTGCAGGTCAGATGCCAGCTGGACTCCACCAGTCTGGTGGCGTTCTCGCCGCTCGGGAGGCTTCTTGCTGTCTTGCCTCCAAATACGAGCTGCATGGGGATCAGCTCACCGTTCATGGAGCTCGTGATGACGTCGGTGATGCAGCGTTTGTCCTCGAGGCCAAGGACCCCCACGTCATCACTGCCACAAGGCGTGTACGTGTGTCCAGCGGCAGGCAGAAGCTGAATAGACGTGTGATCAGCGTTGATGACTAGGAAGGGGGGGATTTTGTAGAGGGTGACCATGCATGCTGCACGGCGGTGGAATGTGTGGACATGGTCCTCCCAGTCCACCGGAACCTTCTGGGCTGTTGTGGTGGCTGAACGCTTGCTCCAACCCAGCTCGCGGTGGACAAAGCGACGGACCAACGCACGCTTGAATGCACGCAGCCCCATCTTCTCCAGCTCGTCTGGGGCATGGCGCGCGATGACCCCCCGGATCTGCTGACGGATGACCTTCGAGTTGAGTGCATGGCCGTCGTTGCGAGACTTCGTCAACGTCGTTTGTATCTCTTGCATGATGGCAGGTTGGGTTGACAGCCATGCCTGCTTCCCCCCGTATCCATGCTTTCTTTTTTTTTTCCGATACTGGAGCTTTAGGTGTTGCTGCGATGGAGTTGATAACCTCTCCCTCGTAAGCCTGTTTGACCACTTTTGTGCCGTCCACAAACCACCCTGCAACGGTGCTGGGCGCAAGGCGATCGTACACGCAATAGCCGTCGGGGGTCCTGAACGTGCGGCAGAGATGCTGGATGGCCGCGTACGCCGTCGGATGGCTTTTGTAAGCCTTGTAGATGGTTCAGAAGTGGCCACTTCCAAACCAGTCGCAATACCTCCCGCGCTTGCGGGACGACGATCAGCCCGATGATGACGCTGCAGATGTCGTTGTCTGCGACGACAGTTGCAACGCCTGGCACTCGCTGTCGGTGCTATCGTCACTAGTCTGCAAGGCAGAGGAGGAGGTTTCGGCATCTCTGCCACTGTCGTTGCCTCTGTCGCTGTTGCTACCGTTATTCACAGGCTTGTTGATGACCAGGGATCCTGAACGGATCCTTGTCCGGGGAGGGCTGCGAGCGGCATCGCGACGGCGGTCATGGACGGGGTTGTCGGCCGGCGCCTTTTCTTTCTCGGCCGCTGTCGGACGACAGCCCACGGGGGAAGCAGGCGGAGTAGACTCGTTGTTCGGGAGCGTAGAGGGACCCTTGGCATGCAGAGCTGGTTCTGCCTCTGTGCGTACGCGAGAAGGAACAGCACCCGGAGAGTAGTTCCAGACACGTGGGGCAGCGGGACGTAGACATGACTGCGAGCCGGATGGCTCGCACCAGACGACGGCGACGGTTGAAGGCAAGAACAAAGGCATTGCATGCACAGGCACCTCTATGTACGGTGAGTACTCCCGTAGGGGAGTTGCTTCCTCCGTGTCGTCAACGACAAGTTTGACGACCTTCCACGGGCGGCCCACTGGACAACGGGGAGGGGCCACGCGAGGGGGTGGGCCAAGTCAAGGTGCGGATGCCAAGCGCCTCGTGCGCTCCTCGGGGGTGACCTTCTGTAGATACCGGTCCATAATAGCGGGTAGGTACAGCGTTGATGGACGATGGCGGGGAAACTGACAAATGGAAGTGCCATAGAGTAACAGATTTATGGTCCGAACATGTCGAACGCGCATCCCAGGGTGGTTCGAACGTCCAGTTGAGGCATTGATTTTTGAATGTTTGAATCGAGCGAGGAAATTCGACGTGCTAGTCACGAGTTGGCGCGAGACGGGGACAGGTCGTCGAAATTAACATAGCACCGAGAAGTCAAGCTAGGCCAGACGGCAAAATTAAGGTACCACGGGTCTTGCTTCATCGAACTGTTAGGTACTACCACCATAATTAAACCATAGTTGACCCGGGGTTCCGGGGTGACCCTACTACCGCGGCCGCGGAACCGCGATCCACATCGATGGGGCATTGATGTGGTTCAAGTTCGCGTCCGACGTCCGCGCACAGCAAGCGCCAAACCAAACCCCCCCCCACCCCCCCCC
>SZWC01017819.1:3481-23962 GCA_023375785.1 Penium margaritaceum | reverse complement strand
CTCCACCTCTTGCTCTCTTGCTCCCATTTCATTCTACCTATCTCAAGCTCGTCCCTAACCTTGTGTCTCTCGTCCTTGTATCATGTCGTGGCGTAGTCCATCCTCTCTGTCCTCTGTCCTCTCATATCCGAGTGCATCCCTTCCCATGTTTCACCCTTCGTTGCTTCCTCTTCCTTCATCTTCGTCGTGTGTCCTACCTACTTGCCCGGTTTCGATCCCACCGCCTCTTCCTCCCTGTACTCGTGGTCCACGTCTGCACCTTCAAGTCCTCTTCATTGCTTGTACTGTGCTGCCTTCAGGCATACTTGGCAGCATTGTCCACATCGTCCTCCCTTGTGGGTGATGCGAGGTCTCCGACATGTTTCCCCTATGTTGCTGTCTCCACGTTCTCTCCTCCCTCGTCTTCCTGCCTTTGTCACACAGATTGCTAGTCTCGCCGCTCTTCATGTGTCATCCTGCCCCCTCCCCTTGCTTTGTTCCATCCATGTTCTCACAGATGTCATCCTCTTGACGTCCGTGCCATCTCACACTTGCTCTCTCTCTCTCTCTCTCTCTCTCTCTCTCTCTCTNAGGTCTCCGACATGTTTCCCCTATGTTGCTGTCTCCACATTCTCTCCTCCCTCGTCTTCCTGCCTTTGTCGCCCAGGTTGCTAGTCTCGCCGTTCTTCATGTGTCATCCTGCCCCCTCCCCTTGCTTTGTGCCATCCATGTTCTCACAGATGTCATCCTCTTGATGTCCGTGCCATCTCGCACTTTCTCTCTCTCTCTCTCTCTCTCTCTCTCTCGCCTGCTGCCGACCGCCTTCTTTACTCTCTCATTGTAGTCCCTTGCCTCTCTCCTCCCCCCTCCTCCCATCCCTTTTCTTACCCCTCTACTCCCTTCACCATCTACCTCGTCCTTGTCCATCCTCCCCTCACCCACCCTCCTCTCCTTGCTCCCATCCCTCATCTTCTCCAATCCAACCTCTCTCCCTCATGATCTCCCTCTCTACTTTTCTTCTACAACCTCTCTCCCCCCATCCCCGACCTCTTGTGTTCCCTGTGAGCCTGTCACCTCCACCCGTCCATCGCCCTTCCCCCCACGTTCCACTTCCACCATCCGTTCCCTCGAGTCTCTCCCATTTTCCAACCCCTCGCCTTCATCCCCAACTTTGACCCTTTCTTAGTCCCCTTCTTCCATCCTTCCCCTGCCCTCTTCCACCATTCTCCCTCTCCCCTCCTCCCACCTTGCCCGTCCCTCTCCTCACACACCCTCTCGCTTCGTGTTTCCTCGGATCCTCACCATCCCCTTTGCTCCCCCTCGTTCTCCCTGTATTGCCGCTCCTCCTGCCTACCCTCTTGCCTCCCTCCCACTCCCCTCCATTATCCTCTCCCCTCCCCTCACCCCCAATCTCCCTAGGATCCTGATCCCTCACTCTTGCTTCCCCTTGTTCCCTCTTGCCACCTCATCCACCTCACCTTCTCCTCTCTTCTTCACATCCACCACCACCACCACTTCCTCCTTCCCACTCGCCACTCTTTCCTCCACCTCTTCACCTCTGCCCCCATTCACTTCCTCGCCCTCTACCTCCCCATTTTCATCTCCTCGTCCCTCGTCTCCAATTCTCCCTTGCTTGTCGCTTCCATCCTCTACCCCCTCTCCCTTGCACTCTCACGGATTCTGCTCATGCCCGCAAGCGAGCCCATCAGCTCCTTTGGCACCTCTCCATCCCTCCTTCTCCATTGTCCCACTCTAAGTCTTTGCCCTTGCCTGTTGCATCCATTTCTTCTCTAGTCCTGAGTGATCTTCATCATCTGCTCATCACCCACATTTGACGCTTCTCTACCTTCCTTGCCACCTATGGCCTCACTGAATCCTACGTCTCCACCTTATCCCTTGACTCCCTTCAAGCGATTATCAACGACACCTCCACGTTGGTCCTGTCTTCTTCCAAGCTCCTTGTATCGTGACCCCTCATTCTGCCACAGCTCCGTATCGCTACACGGCCCTCATCGTGTGATGCATCCCCATCACCCATGTGTCTCCCAACATTCTCTGAATCATGCTTGCTTAGCATGTGTATTCCGACCTAGACGGCAAGACCCACCTTTTGTGTGGGAGCCAGGTCTTTACTGTCTTTGTATCCATCTTGGTCTCTCGTCCTGCAACATGTTGTGCTTCCTCGTCTCGCTCCCTTTGGTGAGACCCACTCATGTGTTGGACCAGAGTAACAACACGTGTTGTTTTCACATGTTATCCACATGTCATGACAGTAAGATCCACAATCATGTGGGAGCCCCGCTGCTTGTTTGCCTACATTGGTCTCTTTCATGTCTTTGCTTGCATGATCGTGTTGAACATTGTAGACTCAATATGCAGCGAGGCCCGTAAGTCGTGCTGGAGCTGTACTTGTTGTCCGTAGTCATGTGCATGCACTTGATTCTTTAGTGGTAGAATCTGGGTCCTTGCCACAAATCTAGGGTTGTTTCAATCACATGGAAGTTCTATGGAAAAATGCAAACAGGTCAAGCTCGAACCTGTCAAGAGGCGGAAAACCTGGTGGTCTCCATCCGGTCCTATCAGGCATTCCCTACTTTAGCGACGTGTTGGCTGTTCTCACATCATTCTTCCACAACGACTTTGAGATTCTGTAGCTCCTGTTTCTCCCTCAACTGCTAGCATCTTCCCGTTTCAACAAGGAGATGTTAATGGTGGCAATGACTAACAAATCTTAGCCATAAAAAAGTTTGGCTAAATGATTACACTATCGTCTACCTTAATGATACCATGTGTAAACAACCACACAGCAAATGATTTTGATGGGTGCCTCCAAAAACCCCTTAAAACTTTGTGCAAGAGATTTTCTGTGCGATTTTCTTGATGTGTTGTTTCGGTCCCTAGACCACTTCATTGGCCATGGATAGATAGAGGTGGACCCAAAGAAGGTACAGGCGGTCGCTGATTGGTCAATGCCCCCCAATGGTCAAAACATCCAAGTATTGTTTGTGGATTCATAAGTGCTACCATTGATTTGCACATGATTACAACAAAGTGTCAGCGCCACTTTTAAAACGGTTTGAGATTGACTGAATTCCAAAATGTGTTGTCACTCAACTTGGCCTGTGTGACAACATGATGATCCACCCTGTCTTCCACATGAACAAGCTCAGACACTACCAGGACCCCAACGAGAGCTTCCCTGGTCAGTATGATGCCCCTCCACTCCTTTTCCAAATGGACGGGGATACGGAGTACGTCGTTATAGACGTCCTTGAGCATCGACACCGTGGAAATACAGCATGGTATACAGTCCAATGGCACGACTTTGACGCTACGCAGAATAGCTGGGAGTCTTATGACAACCTCCGATACGTTGATAACGTAATCGAAGGTTGCTAATGTCGTCAACAACCTACGTCTACTTACGCTCTGAGACATTGTGACTAAAACCGGGATGGTTGAGTCCAAGGTACACACGATTCCCTAAATTCCACAAGGGAGCGTTGCCGTCGTTACTTTCATGGCCCACCAAGCATGGACCTCAAAATTTTTACGCTGTTCAGCCGAGGGCATTTTGGCCACCTTCCTTGGCATCCGTTGTTCCGTTCGCGAAGGTTTTGACAAATTTGACCACATTCTGGAATGATTGAGAGATGTATCGTGAAATGAAATGATTGTTTCACAATCTCTGGTCAAAAACAAGGAAATTAGACTTTTATAGAGCCGCACCTTGATATTATTGAAACACCTCCAACTTATTGGCGGAGTTTCTCGAAAGCAACCAGTCACGATATGACGTCGTGCGCATTGTTTGACTTGAGAGCCAAAGAACTAACCATGGCCTATTTTGACTCTTGTCATTGTATATATGCTCTTGAATTGTTTGAAACTTGCCATTAAGCTACAATTATTGCTTAATATAGGTTAACCATTTTCCCAATCACTCAATTCGTCCAATGCTCAAGACCTCTTTTTTCTTTACCACCCACATTGCGCTCATCGTAACAATTCTTAGGGGTGATGTATGTATTGTTACGAATCAGACGTACATGAGCCCCTAATCTTCTGAGTGGGCACTTGTGTCATTACACAAATAACCCACCACGCGTTGAAACCTCCATTTTTTGGTCCGAAGGTCAAGGACAATTTGGCCAACTGCCCTTGTCCTCTGGGAAACTTTCTCACACTTTCTAACAACTCAAACTACTTTCAGGAATCATCGAGAGACGTATCATGACCTTTCGGATGACTTCTCAATGCATCAAGGCATATCTCAATTTGTAAAGATGCATATCGCATCTTTGCCGTCGATCCTCAAAGCCCCGCGATTCCTTGGCAAAGATTCTNAACCTCCATTTTTTGGTCCGAAGGTCAAGGACAATTTGGCCAACTGCCCTTGTCCTCTGGGAAACTTTCTCACACTTTCTAACAACTCAAACTACTTTCAGGAATCATCGAGAGACGTATCATGACCTTTCGGATGACTTCTCAATGCATCAAGGCATATCTCAATTTGTAAAGATGCATATCGCATCTTTGCCGTCGATCCTCAAAGCCCCGCGATTCCTTGGCAAAGATTCTCGAATTTGACCACTCACGACCCGACCCCACACACGTCGCTCGACAATCGACCCAGCAACCCCGACTACATCCCATTTGTAACTCGACACTTGTATGTATGTGTTTGATCATTTTGACACTTTTCATCAAAGTACACTTACCGCTAATTAATATTTGCTCAAGTGTCCTAAATTCTCAATCGTGTTATGCCGCGCAATGTCTACCTATTCACCACCTCTGCTCCGTTCGGAATAACACTTGGTATCAGAGCGTAGTGGTGCTGGAGAGGCATCTAACTACTCTATCCATCCAAAGGACTACCTCGCAGAAGCAGTCAACGCATCTTGCATGTCAAGATTTTTTAGACTTTGTGACTACGTTGTGAAGCAAGCAAGAGCAACAGAAGACCAGTAGTGGGTTTCTGGCGACGATTTTGACGATGGAGAAGCAAAACGTGCCTATGAACGCAAACCCTGAAGCGACAGTGAACGCTTGCGTGGCAGGCTATGCGGCAGTTGGATCAACCCCTACAGCTTCGACAACCAACCCGGTCGCAAATCCAACGGCGGTAAACCAGCCACCCCTACCGACAGCCTCGATGACGGCAGCGGGAACGATAGGTGGCACAAGAGGACAAGCGCAAATCAACGAGGAAAAGGCAAACCGTGTCTCCGCACACAAGGGGATCAACAGCCATCTACTCTAACAATTCAACTTTGCAATGGAGGCTCTTTGCAATGCAAGTGCCAAAGAGGCAGTGCCCGTCAACAGAAATATTCAACTCTCGAGCGAATCCAAGATTCGCCCGCCCCTTCTCAAACCGTTAGATCTTACAAATACAATGGGGCCAACGGTTCATATGGGGTTGATGATTCTGGAGGTGTACTTCACCACTACTGGGGTCAACGACGATCGAAAGAAGATAGACCTCCCAGCCCCGCTTTTGCGTCGCACGGCGCCAAGTTTGTGGTCTGACCTAAAGGCCATCCAACGGCAGTAGGAGACCGGTGAGGCCTCATCAATAGCCAAGGGTACCTTCTCATATCGTCAACCACAGACGTTCTACTTTTAGAGTAGATCATTCCACAATGGCAAGAAGCGCATACTCCACCGACTGACTCGAACAAGTTCTCGCAAGCAATACTTGCACGTTTTAGACGACTGAACGAGAATTCTGATGCTTGGTACAAGCTTCAGCATCTCCGTCAGCAGTCCAACGTGCAAAGCATGTGCAAAGATTGTGCGAGATCATCACTGGTGCATACATCGCCCCCAAAGAGCTCTATTTCACTACAAAGGTCTCAAAAGAGACTTCCGAAAAGCAATCACCATTTCTGGCATCGAAAATGACTTACCACCGATGATCTTAGAAGTAGAAAGGATCAACAATGCCGGCTACAACACTCTGATCCACTAATCCTTCGCATGGTAACCTCCTAACCACAGTTATCATGGGAACGGAAAAATCCAGTTGGGGGACTCCTCGACTCTGATGGAACTGAACAACATCCACCAAAGAGATAGAGGCACTTGCTCTAACGACGGAAAAGTTGGGCATATCACTCGCAATTGCCGAAGCAAGCAACAGGGGAAAACGGGGGGAAGTTGACGAAAAATGAATCGGGAAATGGCAAAGGGCAGGAGTGAAAGCCACGAATCTTGTCCCTGAGGAACTATCTACGCCTAACGATCACACATCTGAATAACCTACCACACAACAGAGGATTTCATAGATCGCAAAGTTTGACGAGGGGTATGAGGAGGACCAACTAGCGATACTCCTAAGTTGCAACCCAAAGATTGTAAAAGTCGCACAACTGTACTTGCACTATTGGATGGAGGAGCGTCTCGTCATTTTATAAGCAACAACATGGTTCACAAGCTCAGTTTAAAGACCGAACAAGGGATCTTTGAAGGAAAAAACGTCAACGGGAGATTGTAAATACGAAGACTCCGAGAATCACTCCGAGAATCACTACGACAATCACAAGTTGGGGATCTGCGAGATGTAATGGTCTTGAGATCATGTCTAATGAGTGACCACAAAATCATTCTTGAGTGATGTTTCCTTTGCAAATACAATCCGCATGTTGAATAGAATGGCGACGACGTCTACGTGGAAATCGACGGCGCCAAGCAACAACTTCCGCATGTGGGATGGCAAACGACAACAGGAGCAATAGAGGTTGAAACGGCGGACGAAGTCGCATCGACCGAGAAGCAACAAGCTTTGAAAACGATATCGCTCACCGTGGAAAAGCATTGTACACAACAAGGAGCTTGTGCGTGGCTCGTGCATTTCAAGCTAATGAAGGAAACAAAAGTGGCAGTAGCTGGCTCATTGGCCTCATCAGCCTCATCGGCCTCATCGGCATCAAAAAAGTTCGAGATGGTACCCAAAGAATTCGGACATCTTCCCCGACAAACTCTCAAAAGCCCAACCACCTCAACGCGATATCGACCATCGCATCGAACTGAAACCGGGCAGCTAGCCAATAGCTTGAGGGGCCTTTGGGATGAACAATCACGAGCTGAATGAGCTCAAAAAGGAGGTCAACAAGATCCTTGGTGAGGGGTTCATTTGTCCATCCATGTCACCATATGCTACACCTGTAGTGTTTGTGGAAAAGAAAATGAGAAAAATACGGATGTGTGTGGAATACCAGGCATTGTACAACGCTACCATCAAGAACCGCTACCCTCTTCTCGGAGCCGATAAACTTTTTGACCAACTCCGAGAGGCTCAATTTTTCACCAAAATCGACCTACGCAACGGTTTAAACTAAAGACGCCGACATCGAGAAGACAGCGTTCCGATTACTCTATGGGCATTCTGAGTTTACGGTCATCCCGTTGCAACTTACGAATGCCCCGTCGACGTTTATGGCGGTAATGAACAATGTTTTCTACCCATACCTTTGCGATCTTGTCGTGATGTACCTCGACGACATCCTTGTGTATAGCCGCACTCCGTAGGAGCACAATGGACATCTTTGAAAACTTCTCGAAGTTTAACGAAAAGGATTGTTTTTGGAGAAATCTCAAAGTGCAACTTTGGTCACCGTTCAATCGCGTTTTATGGTCACATCATCAACAACGCGTGCATCACCATGGATGGGAAAAAGGTGGCAGCAATCGGTGATTGGCCGACACCGACCAACATTCAACACGTCAAGTTTTTCTCAGTTTCTGTAATTAACACCGGCGTTTCGTATGGGATTACGTCCAAGTGTCAGTGCCTCTCTCCGACCTCACTCAAAAAGAAAATGAGTGGCGGTGGGGAGACATCGGAGAAGAAGTGTCTACCACTTTGCAAAACACTCTGATTTTGGCACCTGCCCTACGATTAACCGATCCAATAGACGACCACGTCACGGCTATGGACGCCTCAGATTGAGCCGTCAGCGTGGTCCTCGTGCAAGACCATGGCAATGGAGAACAACTGGTCGCATACATGTCACAAAAACTGCGAGGACCAGAACACAACTATGCCTCACACGCGAAGGAGATGCTAGTGGTCGTTCATGCATGTAAGACATATCAATGCTACCTTGAATGCCGCCGATGCATTGTGCACACTGACCATCATGCGCTAAAACATTTGAAGACGCATCCGAACCTCAGTCAACGTCAAACCCGATAGATGGAATTCCCCGAATCCGGGTTCGACTACGGTATTGAGTGCCAGCCAGGCAAAACCAACCCATAAGACGGGCTCAGCCGCCGACCAGATATAATGGTTGAGGCAGCAACGCAACAGCTACAGCAAGATCCATATCTCAAGCAATTGTCCACACGAGGCTACGACCATCATGGCAGATACCAGAAGACAAAGGTCTGGTATGACGCAACCTATTGGCGACGGCGATTCACTTGCAAGATGGTCGTTCCCCTGAACGATGCTCTTCGCCACATGCTTTGAAGAATGCCACGACACCGGTCCAAGTGGACATTTTGGAGAGGACAAGACGTTGAAGAAGCCAGCAAAACAGTATTCGTGGGACAAGATGCAATCCGACGTGGCCAACTCTTGCAAATCATACGACACATTTCGGCGACAAAAATCTCCTCGCACGCGGCCATCCAGACTATTCTAACGGAACAGTGGACCGACATCTCCATTGACTTTGTGACAGGAATACTAGTCATACCCGAGGGATATGACACATTCCTCGTGGTTGTCAACATGTTTTCCAAAATGTCTCACTTTATTTTAACAACAACCAACGACACGGACGAAGGAACAACGCGGCTGTTTTTAAAAGTCATTGTGTGGCTACACGGTGTACCAAGGACCATCAGGAGCGACAAGGATGGTCGATTCACTTGCTGTTTCTAGCGCAAACTAATGACTCACTACGGCAATTGGATCCATCTTTCAACAGTGTTCCACAAACAAACCGATCACCAAATTGAGTGAACAAATCGAACACTCGAAGAACTTGTCCGAAAATTATGCGAACCTCATGGGACAATCAGGGTAAAACTTCGTTCAAAATGGTGTATGTAAAACTTCTTGCCACACCAACTAGAATACACAGCCAAAGCAACATTCTCACGGTTGACATCTGACGCCGTGACTTTTCTACCATTTGGGATGAAACGCGACAGACACTTGTGAAGACACATACGACGATGAAACGAGTAGTAGATGGACATCGTAGCGACGATGTTTTTGCCGCTGGCTACGAAGTCCTTAGTACGGCCAGTATCAATCTTTGCGGGGCCAACTGCTTAAAGCTCAAACTACGATGGTTGGGACCGTTTGAGATCAAGCGTGTGCAAGCCCCTGTGGTTGTGTGGCTCAACTCCATTACACTATGCAAGTTCATGTGGTGTTGCATACCAGGATACTCAAACACTACAAAGTCCTCGCAGAGAACTACCCTGGCACGCTCCCCTCTGGCACCCTGTACCCTGGCACACTTAAAGAGAGAAAAAAAGTGGGGGGGGTTCCCTTTACTCTGTCTTTTTTTTTTTTCATTTTTTCACCTTTTAAGTGTGGCCTAAGGCCACCACCATCGGCTGACGACAAAACCCGCAGTAGCAGCAACCGTTGCGAGATTTGCAACGGTAGCAGCAATAACGAAGGTGGCTTGAGACCACAGCCGTTGGCTAATGACGGCACCCGGTGCAGCATAAGCACCGAAGGCGACTTGAGTTTGCACACTTGAGTCGCACAGCAGCGCATCACTAGCGTGGTGGTGACCGTCCTTGTAACGGCGTCGCAGCACATCTGAGAGATTGTGCTTCGATCGCTCACCTCCCCTTGTGGCCTTGTGCCAGCCTGAGCAAGTGTTGTGTGCACTCACCCACGCCGAGCTCGTGAGATGAGCACACTTGCGTGGACATGGGCGCAGCCGGCGCCGTGGCTTGCACCGAGACCACAAATGTGGCAGACACCGCAGGCACCCTGGCAGTTGCAGCCATGACACACACCTCATGTGTCCGGTGGCTTTGCCTGCTACTACTGTGGCGACCGGCACCATGGCTGGCGCCTGTGTCGCCACCGCCCTGCCGGGTGGCGGCCGAACCGGATGCGATCCTATCTACCTTCTCCTCCATCTGATCTCGGGATGCTATTGGTCGATACCGTAGCCCCCCTCAGCAGAGCTGTGGCACTGCTGTACGCCGAGCTCCAGGGTCTAAAGCGCATGGTGCAACAACTCACAGATCATGTGGTCTCTAAGCGGGTTGTTACCACCCGGTGCTGTTGCTGCAGTGGGTGCCACCCATAGCCGCTACCACCGCAAGTGCTTTCCGCTGCTTGTTGCTGCTACGGCCGCAGTTGCTTGTAGCTGCCGCCGTTGTCTCTGCTACCTCCAACGCTCCGCTGCAACGTAGTCGCGGTGGGTCCCTCCAGGATCTGCTGCTGTTGCTATGGGTGGCTGCCGCTGCTGCCACTCACTACTACTTCTACTGTTGCGTCTCTGCTGCACAGCACAACAAGCTGTGGCTCGTTTGCTCTGATACCATGAGAAGTTTCCTAGAAACTTCTTAACCACTTGCCGCGACACTAGGCGTGAGCGCCAGGTCAGCGTGTGACAACAGTCACAAGTCAAAAACAAAACTGCAAGGGTCTGGGTTGGGACACGAACAGTTTCAGGAAACTCAAACTGAATATAATTGCAAGAGAGAGATAACAAATGACATGTCCACAGTATGAATGCCTGCCGCGGCGCACAACAGGTGTCGCACGCGGCAGTGCAAGGTCTGTCCTAAAACCGGCCCAAAAACACTATTCTGGCCGTAACTCTGCGCAGACAAATCAGATAGCTACGCCGTCTGAACCTAGAGATGCAGAATCTCAAGCCGGACGCTACGACTGGTCACACACACAAGTCTGGCACCGATCGGTGGATAGTAAATACAAAACATGCAAATCGGGCTCAAGGGCCAGTCCACCGAGAAAACTCTAGCGTCTGTAGAAGAACCGCAAAGCACCCCGGCATGCACCCAGGGCGTCGTGGCAGCTCTCTGGCAGCTACTGGTGGATGGAGCCACCACTCGTCGGTGCTCCGGTGTCAGCTGCGTCCGCATCAAGGATAGTGTCATCGCGCTCTCCCGTAGCGCTGCTCTCCTTGTCGTCGCTCGTGACAGGTGGAAGCCACACACTGTTGTGCTTTGTGGCGTTCCTGTACAGTTTACTGTGACCACTCGGCCGTGTCCATACTCGTGCAGAACCCTGAGGCAGGCGTTCCTGGTCACACCGGCGCGACTACAGGCGGCGGACTACCCGTCTGGAGCTGACCGACCACTGTTCCAGAGCCCCAGATGTCACCGGGACTCCTTGCTTTGTCTTCTACGTCTTGCAGGCGCCTTTCGGCGGACTGGGCATGAGGCCCATTTGCATTTTTTGCATTGTATACTCGCTGTCAGTCGATGCATGCATGCATGTGACCAGTTGCTGCGTCCGTCTTTTGATTCTGCACGTCTAGGTTCAGACGGCGTAGGATTCTGACATGTGTGCGCAGAGTTACGGCCAAAAGAGAAGTTTGGGCCGGTTTTAGGACAGCTCTTGGACTGCCGCGTGCGACACCCGCCGTGCGCCGCGGCAGGTATTTATGCCCTGGACCTGTCAGTTGTCATCTCTCTCTGCATATGCTATATTGAAGCATTCTGACACTTTGACTTGTGTCTCCTAGCCAAACCCTTGCCGTTGTGTGTACGACCTGTGACTGTCGTCACCGTCTGACNCGTCTTTTGATTCTGCACGTCTAGGTTCAGACGGCGTAGGATTCTGACATGTGTGCGCAGAGTTACGGCCAAAACAGTGGTTTTGGGCCGGTTTTAGGACAGCTCTTGGACTGCCGCGTGCGACACCCGCCGTGCGCCGCGGCAGGTATTTATGCCCTGGACCTGTCAGTTGTCATCTCTCTCTGCATATGCTATATTGAAGCATTCTGACACTTTGACTTGTGTCTCCTAGCCAAACCCTTGCCGTTGTGTGTACGACCTGTGACTGTCGTCACCGTCTGACCAGGCACTGACGCCCGGTCAGCGGCCGTGTTGCTAGGAAGCTTCTACGCACTTTCTCATGGTATCAGAGCAGTGAGACAGTTCTCACTGAGCTGCGGAGCAGAGACGCAGCAGAGCAGCAGCACTGAGAGTCATCGCTGCAACAGACCTTCAGGGACCTGTTGGAGACGGCCGGTCGCCGTCCGCGTACTCCACCCACCACGTGAGATCGCAGCTGCTGAGGCAGCAGCAGCGGCGCGTACCGCCACGCAGAGGTGTGTGGCGGCTGCCGTGCATGCAGCCGCCACTCCCCCACAGCCGGAGCAATATAGCAGCAGCAGCAGAGGCGGCGGCTGCAGCAGCGTAGCAGCAGCGGTCGCCACAGCATCATGGCAGTAGCGGCAACAGCAGCGGCGGCAGCAGCAGCGGCCGCCACAGCAGCATGGCAGCAGCGGCGGCAACAACAGCGCAGCAGCGGCGTCGGCAGCAGAGGCGCCGCAGCGGCAGCGGCACAGCAGCAGCAGCGGCAGTCGCGACGGCAGCAGCAGCGCAGCAGTGGCAGCAGGAGCAGCGCGCGGCGGCGGCAGCCAGGAGCAGCGCGTGGCGGCGGCAGCTAGCAGCAGCGCGCGGCGGTGGCAGCCAGCTGCAGCGCGCAGCAGCAGCGCCGAGCGCAGCAGCAGCCGCCGCGCGCAGCAGCAGCAGCAGCAGCGCAGCCGCCGCTGCCACCGCTGCACACGCAGCTGTGCATCTGCTGTTGCAGCTGACAGCACAGCTGCAGTAGCAGCTGGGCGGAAGCAACTGCGTAGCTTCCGCGGAGCTGCCGCGCGCCACCGCTCAACGGCAGAACCATGACAAGACAAAAGAAAAAGGGAAAAGGAGAGGAGGGGACGAGCTGACGTCAGCATTGTTGGTTGCTGATGTCATCAGGTCGTGCTGACGTCAGCAACCACTTGCTGATGTCAGCATTACACTTAGCCAAATTTTCAACCGAAAAGTCAAAAGTTGCCAGCGTTTCAACTCCCCAAGAAACGCAAATGGTTTTGAAATCCGGCAAACTTGACCTGTCATCCCATAGTGAGCGGCGACATGAGTTCTCGTGACGACAAGGACAAGGGACCAGGTGATCCCTCCTCCTCTTCTTCAGGGGTATTGAGCCCTCGCTCGCAGGCCATTGAGGACCTGCCCAGCCAGCAGGAGGAGATGCGTCGTATGCAGCGAGAGCAGACTGACGCGATCCGCACGCTGACTGAGCTCCTGCGCGCTCAATCCACGGCTCCTCCGCGGATTTCTGAGGGAGCTGCCGGCGTTGCGGCCTCCACCCAGCACTCGGCTCAGGTGCCCGTGACAGGTGCCCCGCCTGCTTCACCTCCTGGTGTGCTTTCCCCACCACCTGCGGACCTCCTTGATGACGAGCCATTCATGCCAGGCTTCCAGGATGACTCCCAGGAGCGGGAGTTTTGTCTTCTAAGGAGCGCCTCCGTCAACTGCAGACGGGTATCCGACCTCCACCCGTGTCCCTGATACGACCGTCACCTGACTTCCCCAGTGATCACCCCCTTCCAGGAGTTTTTCCTGTCACTCGCCCTCCTCAGCCTGCAGCTGCTCTCCCCACGGAGCGGCAGCCAAAGGACTTTGAGTCACCACCTCCACGGTACATCAGCGAGGATAGATTTGACTGCTGGGAGATCCTGTTTCAGGTGTGGGCGACTTCTGAGGGAGTGTGGCCTTACTACCACAGCCCATACCAGTCTACAGATCCAGCACAGGTGCTGACAACAGCCCAGGCCATGCGAGGGCTTCTCTACGCCATGCCACGCGAGACTGTCGTTGACTTCCGTCCCTTCCTTGGCGAGGCTGGCACAGGCACCGGAGCTGATCCTCGTGGAGGCTGGGATCTGGCGTTGTCCCTACTGGCCGCAGAGACGCACGCCATGCGTGCGTCACACATTCGTGCTTTTCACTCTCTCCGTCAGGGACCAGCAGAGCCTGCAGTGGATTACTGGCGACGCGCCATGCGTATCTACACGCGTCTGGGGACCTCAGGGGGCACACAGCTGTGGGCGCTTCGGACGATCATGCTCGGAGTTCGCCTGGAGTACACCGACATATTCACACGGTACAACGACGCTGCTCTCGAGCCTTTCCCAGCCACCCTACAGCTGCTCCCTTGGGCCCATCAGCTTTTCCTCCAGGTGAAGTCGGCCCGCGAGGCAGCAGTAGCACATCAGGAGACTTCCCTCGTTGCAGTAGTCCTCGCCTCACCACCATCTTCCCTCCTCCAGTCACCCTCACCTTCCTCCATCACGACCTCATCTTCCTCCTCCTCTTTGACCCCGTCTTCACCCACGCAGACACAGGACGTTGTAGCACCTGTCCAGGGGAAGAAGAAGAATAGGAAGCGCGGATTGGGTCAGCAGCAGTCGTCATCCAGTGGTAGCAGTGGTCGTTTGGTGCACTGCTACAACTGTGGAGGTGCACATCGCTACACCGAGTGCCAGCAGCCGCTCAACTGGGAGCGCATCACTCGCAGACACCAGGCTGCCCATGCTACTCGCACCGCGTCCGGCACGTCGACCGCACACCTCACTGGACGCGCGGCGACTACGACTGCAGCTGTTCATGCATCCTCACCGGCGAGCAGCAGTGATCCAGACCCACGTGACCGCACCATCGCCGAGCTTTGTCATCTTCTGGCACTTCGTTTTCAGGGAGGTGCAAGTGTGTTGTCATCGTCGAGTGAGTCACAAACTGCTTGTTCGTCCGTCCTCGTGACTCGTGATGACAGAGTCTGCATGTGATGATGATGGGCCTGAGTGCACTAACAGGATTCATGAGTCTCACCTTCGTGATGTACGTCGTTCCTTCCCACTGACGGCTCAGCATCCCTCTGATGCCGAGTGTTCCATTGCTCGTTGTACGGTGACGTCCACCAGTCGTGACTCCGGTGGCACTTGGATCATCGATTCCAGTGCCACCCACCACATGACATGTCGTCGTAGTGACTTTGTGGTACTTGGTCCTGTCACGACTGTCCATTCTGTTCGTACAGGTTCTGGTCAGTCCTTACCGGTTCACGGTGTTGGAGTTGTATGCTTTGATGGTCCGTCTGCCCCCTGTATCTCTCTGACGTGCTGTTTGTGCCTGACCTTGAGCTCACTCTGCTGTCTGTGCGTGCCTGCACTCTGATGGGTCTCTTCGTTGAGGATACCGCTGATTCAGCGACTGTGACTGCTCTTGACACCCGTAGCATTGTCCTGCGTGCTTCAGTCGTAGATGATTTGTACCGCATTGCTCGGCCCTCCTCCCCTTGCTCTCCCTCCTCCTCTGGTCGCATTTTTGTCACTGGTGTTCTATCCCCGGAACACCAGCGGTTGCTTCACCGACGTCTGTGTCACGTGGGCTCCGACACTGTGTCGAAGCTCATCCAAACACAGCCCACTCTTGGTCTTGACGTGGCTTCTTTCGAGAAGCCACCCAAGACCGACTGTCTTTTTTGCGCTCAGGGTAAGATGCACCGGTGCACTTACCCTGATTCGCGTTCCCAAGCGCTGAGGCCCCTCGAGTTGGTCCACTCGGACCTACTTGGTCCTCTCCCGGTCGAGTCGCTGTCCGAGAGGGGCCGGTATGTTCTGACGCTGCATGATGACTTCACCCGGATGCGGTGGGTCTACAGTCTGCGTCAGAAGAGCAACGCCGCCCTTGCGGTTCGGCTCTGGCTTGTGATGGATGAGCATCAGTCTCACCACACGCTACATACCTTTCGCTCGGCTCGCGGCGGCGAGTTCCTCGGCGAGATGGACTCCTTCTTTGCTGAGCACGACATTTTTCACCAGGTCTCCGCTCCTGCTACCCCAGAGCAGAACGGTGTATCTGAGCGCTGGAATCGCACCATGGAGGATGCGGTCCGTGCCATGCGGTCCGAGTGCGGTCTCCCGGAGTCCTTCGCATTCGAGGACTTTGCCTACATGACTTGGGTCTAGAACCGCCACTCGCATGGTCCGCTTCCGGATCATGTTACACCGTACGAGCTCTGGTTTGGCCACCGTGCCGATCTTCGTCTCGCACGCGTCTGGGGATCCCTGGCCTCCGTATGGTACACCGAGGACCAGCAGGGGTCCAAGGTCTCCCCTCAGGGTCGCTTGTGTGCCTTCATCGGCATCTCCCCGCGGTCGAAGGCCTGGCACTTTTGGGACCCCACTCGACGTCGTGTCATTCAGTCCCGTGACGCACTGTTTTTTGAGTCACTCACATACCGTGATCTGACTTCGATCACAGCGCTCTCTGCCGCTCGTGTCCCTTCCTGTGCGGGTCCTCCGCGGATGGGGGAGACCTCTTCGCCAGCGACCATTTCTCGCCACGCTGATCTGTCCGCTCGAGTCCCCTCTCGATCTCCAGCACTTGATGATCCGGCTATCATTGCCGTTGGTCCAGAGATCCCGCCTGTCCAGCCTGCTTCACACCCCACAGGTACCGCTGCTCCCACGCCTCCTCCTGCATCACCATCTGTGTCCACTGGCACCCCTGTTCCGGCGTCTGACCCAGCCTAACCCACTCCTGTCTCTACGTCGGCTGACACTCCTCTCTGAGTGTCCGGGCCAGCCTTGCCTGCTGTCATCCCCAGCTCAGTGTCCCCCACACACGCATCTCCGCGCACGGCATCTCCGACTGCCTCGTCTCAGCCCTCACCAGCTGTGGTCGTACCTGTCCCTGTGGTCGCACCTGTTCCTGAGCCTCAGGTGCGCCCCTCGACCTCCGGTTACTCTCGTGAGCCCGGTGGTCGCCTTCGACCACTGGATTCTGGAGCTCAGCGAGCGTCGGGTTCCGGACCCAGACGTTCCTCTTGTAGCATCGCGAGCGGTGATCCAGGCACAAAGGCCTTAGGCCTGAGTGTCCGCACTGAGCTTTCAGAGGTACACCCAACGTGCCCCATAGGGCACAACCTGGTCACTCGCGAGTTCCATATTGCCTGTGACGCAGCAGCTGATCTCGTGGCCGTCAAGCCAGACACTGAGGCGTGTGCACTTGCCACGCAGAGTTCCCCCTCTATGGCGCCGGACCCGGGCACATTGAGGGAGGCTTTCTCATCGCAGGATGCTGATGCCTGGCGAGCTGCTTGCAAGGATGAGCTTCGCGCTATCCGAGAGCACGGAGTCTACGAGCTGGTCGACCTTCCCCCTGGGAGGAAGGCGATTCAGGTCAAGTGGGTCTTTCGCAAGAAAGTGAAGTCGGATGGCTCACTGGAACACTACAAGGCCCGCTTGGTCGTCAAGGGGTTCTCTCTGATTGAGGGAGTTGATTACACTGACACCTTTGTCCCTGTCGGCCGCATGACCTCAGCTCGAGCTGTGTTCGGTGTAGTAGCTCAGCATGACTGGGAACTACACCAGATGGATGTGAACAACGCGTTCCTCCATGGCTCTTTGGATGAGGAGATCTACGTGGCTCAGCCACCAGACTTCGAGGACGGTGATACGGTCTGGCGCTTGCGCAAGTCCTTGTACGGCCTCAAGTAGTCTCCACGGTGTTGGAACCGGGAGATCACTGGCGCCTTGACTCGCGTAGGATACGTACAGAGCGAGGCAGACCCCTCACTCTTCATCCTACCGACACCCGAGCGGTTTACAGCCATCCTGGTCTATGTTGATGACCTTCTGATCGCGTCTCCATCGCAGGAGGCCGTGAAGGAGGCCAAGGCTGTCCTGCAGACCACCTACAGGATGAAGGAACTCGGTCTTGCATCGGTGTTTCTTCGTATGGAGATTGTGCGAGATCGCAAACATCGGACACTGTTGCTACATCAGGCTCGATACGCACGAGTCGTGGGGGAGCGCTTTAGCGATCTCCTTGGTGCAGTACCCACTGCTTCCACACCACTCACACCTGATGGGCAGGATGCCCTGAAGGTGGATGACCCTACACAGCTGGGGGAGACAGTGGACGTGACCTTGTACCTCCGTCTTATCGGATCTCTGATGTACCTGGCCACTACCACGCGTCCCGACATCGCGTTCGCCGTCAACCTCCTCGCTCAGTTCTCGCAGGCTCCACGTGCGAGAGCTCTTCACGCGGCTGTGCGAGTCGTACGGTACGTGGTCTCCACGCCGTATCTCGGACTGTGCTTTCGTCGGAAGTATTTGGTGGTCCTTGACGGCTACACTGACAACGACTGGGCTTGGAGTCCTGACGGGCGCAGTCGCACTGGCTACGTGTTTCTGCTCGGTAGTACCGCTTTGTCTTGGCATAGCGGGAAGCAGGGCTGCATCGCACGTAGCTCGTCGGAGGCAGAGTATGTGGCTTTGGGGGCAGGGGCTGCTGAGGCAGTTTGGCTGCAGCGCTTGTTTCTTGAGCTCGGGCAGTCAGTACCCGCCATTGTGCTGCGTTGCGAAAACCAGAGTGCTCTCGCCATTGCGGAGAACTCTGGTGTTTTTCATGCTCGCACAAAGCACATTGTGGTTGAGCATCACTTCGTTCGTGATCTGGTGGAGCGACGCGTGATCTCCATCATGTGGGTTGGCATTGACTTGCAGCGAGCTGATTTCTTGACGAAGGCACTTGCCCGCGGAAAGTTCCTGGTGGCCATTCGTTCTGTTGGGCTTCGCACCGTGCGTGACAATGGTTGAGTGTGGGATGTACGTTGCCGTCTCATTTGTCTGTGTCACTCACTATGTGGTTGTACCAGTGCTGCACGCGTATGGACATGCGTACCATCGGGTCATGGGGGAGTGTTGTGCTTTGTGCCGTTCCTGTATAGTTTACTGTGACCACTCGGCCGTGTCCATACTCGTGNAAAGTCCCAGATGTCACCGGGACTCCTTGTTGTGTCTTCTACGTCTTGCAGGCGCCTTTCGGCGGACTGGGCATGAGGCCCATTTGCATGTTTTTGCATTGTATACTCGCTGTCAGTCGATGGATGCATGCATGTGACCAGTCGTTGCTTGCGTCTTTTGATTCTGCACGTCTAGGTTTAGACGGCGTAGGATTCTGACATGTGTGCGGAGAGTTACGGCCAAAAGAGTGGTTTTGGGCCGGTTTTAGGACAAATCCTTGGACTGCCGCGTGCGACACCCGCCGTGCGCCGCGGCAGGTATTTATGCCCTGGACCTGTCAGTTGTCATCTCTCTCTGCATATGCTATATTGAAGCATTCTGACACTTTGACTTGTGTCTCCTAGCCAAACCCTTGCCGTTGTGTGTACGACCTGTGACTGTTGTCACCGTCTGACCAGGCACTGACGCCCGGTCAGCGGCCGTGTTGCTAGGAAGCCTCTACGCACTTTCTCACACACACCAACAGGATGTACGCCCCCCTCCTCCTATCTAGGTGGAAGAGGACAGACAGTAGTTCATTGAGGACATCCACGGCCATCGTCGATTTGGCAAAACGACAGAACATCTTGTCAAGTGGCATAACTACGACTTTGCGCATAACAGCTGGGAACCCTACGACAACCTCCAAGACGTGGATCAACTAATCGAAGGATATTTCTGCCATCACAGGGCCACACCTGTACGCGTGCTGGGATGTCGGGGCTAAAAGGGGTGGAAGTGTTACGTACCAGACGTACAAGAGTCCCTATTCTTTCAAGTGGGCATTTCTATTGTTTAAGAAATAGCCCACTGCGCTTCAAGGCACTGATTTTTTATTCCAAAGTTCGAGGGAAGTTTAGCCAATTGCCCTCGCCCTCCGGCAAGGCGAACCTCCTTATAATATATTAACTATAAACTGCTCAAGTGTCCCAAACGATCAATTTGTTTCTGCCTAAAAAATTGCACCTCTTCACCCCTTACTCTCCGTTCAACGTAACATATAGAACCATAAGGAAAAGTATAGTTCAATATTATTCTGGAACTTGTGGGTAAAGTAAACATTACATCTTAAAGTGTGGGCTACAATAGGCTTAACCACAGAGTAACTCGTGAAATCGTTCTAGCTGCGTCGATTTGCCGCATAGCCACGTGGGCTGCCAAAAGTCGACGTGGAGCATGCCGCGCATGTACGACGAACATGTGACGCATTCATCAGTCGCTTTGTGGACGACCTGCTGATAGAACGATGGAGGGGCGTGTCGACGGTGCCGTGTAGAAAAATATATGCCGTTTGAATGAATTGTGCTGTAAGAGTTCCTAATCTCTTGATTTCCCTTCATACCAGCACATAAACAGCAGGTTTTCGTTCGTCATCAGGCGTAGTGTGTGCCGAAATAGTTTTGTAGAAGACGTCGGTGAAGTCGAAAATTTGCAAACTTTTGAACTATTCGCTTGGAGCCACACCCATGCGAGACACGGTAACCGGAACATTTTCCTGCGCGAAAGCACTTTGGCTCGGACACCAAAAATTCGTCTAACAGTAAACACATCATTCTTTGACTGTGAACTGCTTACTTTGTCCAAGATTTCGGATTTTTCGGTTAGTCATTTCCATAAATTTTCCGTTTTGCGTTTTGTCATGCCTCGTCAGTCACGAGATGGCCTCTCCCACCCCCCC
>SZWC01017818.1:43862-55670 GCA_023375785.1 Penium margaritaceum | reverse complement strand
AACACTTGATCAAGGCTCACAAGCAGTGGCATTTTATAGCCACTGATCTAAGCTTTCCAGAACACCAAAGCATGCCAGATTTGGAGCTTCCTAGCAGATTCTATGGCTTCTAGAGTGCTCCTTGGTAGGCTGTCCTTTTCCCACCTAGGAAGGCATCCCTTCCCTCCTCTAGAAGCTTCTGCCCCTTCCTAGATTCCTCAGCTTGCTTCTAGTAGGAGGGAAGGTGTCCAGAAGACCAAGACACCTCTAGATGCCTTGTAGGACAAGTCACCCCTTCTAGAAGGTGTGCCACCTTCCTGGACCCTCACCTGGCCTTCTAGAAACTTAAAGAGGAACTCTAGAGGTTGAGCTAGCTTCCTGGCATCTATTTTCCACCTCCCTTGAGGCAGGGCATGATTTCATCTTGTGGGACTTGAACCCGGGCCCCTGCCTCTAGAGGTGGACACCATTAACCACTAAGCCACTAAGGCTTGTCTTTTTGGTGTTCCTTTTTGGAGTCACTCCTGCCATGGTGAGGAGCATCATTCCAACAAATCCATGGATCCACGAATCTATGGATGCGGAACCCGGTTCCGGATCTAGGTCCAGGATCCGTCCCATGGATCTGGATCCACCTCAAGATCCGCGTATAGGATCCATGTGCAGCCTTATCCCTCAAGGGCGCTTGCTACTTCATGACCTTCATTGACGATCACAGCCACAAGCTCTACCTCTACATCATCAAGAGGAAGAGTGATGTCCTGACTTGTGTGCAGGAGTTTGTGGCGGCAATGGAGCGGCAAACAGGGTTGAAGGTGAAGGCGATCCGGAGCGACAATGGCGATGAGTACAAGGGCTGCTCAGCATGGACAAAGAGCAAGGGGATCGCATGGAAAAATACCGCGCCACACTCTCCGCAGCAGAACGTCATCGTCAAGAGGGCAAACCGCACCATCCTCAACATGGTCCAGTCCATGTTGAGTGATACCGGCCTCGTGCAGCGATACTGGGGCGAGGTGGCACAGACAGCGGCATGCATCATGAACCTGACGCCGACGAAGCCGCAAAAAGACGCATAGTCCAAGGTGTGGAAGACCCCACAAAAAGTGTGGAGCGGGAGGAAGCAAAATGTGGCACACCTTTCCACGTTTGGTTGTGTTGCACGTGCTATTGTGCAGGCACGCGAGGGGCGGGGCAAGCTAGACCCGTGGACTTGCTGGTGCATCTTCCTCGGGTACGAGAGTAGGAGCAAGGCATACCGGATCTTTGACCCGTGGAGGCAGCAGATCGTGAAGAGTCACGACGTCACGTTCGACGAGGACAGCCATTGGACAGACAAGGACGCGGGTCTCTCCAAGCGTGGGGAGTGGCTGCCACTCCTTGAGGGGGAGACGTCAAAGGACACAAAAGAGGGTGACGTCGGAGTGGTTCCAACCGGCGAGAACCATCCAAGGGATGGGGGAGCGGCTGATTTGCCTTTAGCCGAGTCAGACAATGAGTCCGAAGCGCCGGCAGCAGTGGAGCTGAACGGGCAGGCGGGAAGTGAGCCCGCATCTCCACGGTTCCCGAGAGAGGGGGAGCAGGCTAGCGGTGCGAGGGGTGTCGCAAGAGGGCAGCAGCAGCAGGAGTAGCAGTAGCAGCCTCAACAGCAGCAGCCCCAGAGAAGCGGACACGCAAGGAGGACAACAAAGAGGTACGATGTCACAGAGGGCATCTAGATTGGGCTTTCTCGAGCGTTCTTTGTACAAGAGGAGCCCGAGACCATCAAGGAGGTGTTCCAGCAGAAGGATGGGGCTGAGTGGGAGGGAGCCATAAAATCTGAGCTCGCTTCTCATGAGGAGAACGGTACTTCGAGGCTGATTGACAGGCCGGAGGGCGCAAAAATCAGCGGCTCCAAGTGGATCTTCAAGAAGAAGCTCACCAAGGAGGGGAAGGTGGAGCGGTACAAGGCGCGGCTTGTGGCGAAGGGGTACGCCCAATGGAAGGGTGAACACTACAAAGAAACCTTCACACCGGTGGCGAAGTTTGCCTCCATCCGCTCCATCTTCTTGGTGGTGGCGGCGGCGGCGGCGACTACGAAGTCCACCAAATGGACATAAAAACCACGTTCCTCAATGGCCACTTGGACAAGGAGGTCCTCATGGAGGTGCCGGAGGGGGTGAACGCGCCGCCGGGGAAGGTGTTCCGGCTGCGCAAGGCGCTTTACAGATGGAAGCAAGCGTCACTCATGTGGTACCTGAAAATGGAGAGCTTCATGGCCGAGCTTGGCTTCAAGCGCTGCAAAGCGGATCAGAGCGTGTACGTGCAGAAGCAGCCAGGGTTGCACCGGATTGTGGTCCTTTACGTGGATGACCTCATCCTTGTGTCATTGGACATGGAGGAGTTGGTGAACCTCAAGCGGCAGCTGGGTGGTCTGTTCAAAATGACCGACATGGGCGAGCTCCAGTACTACCTCAGCGTCGCCATCAAGAGAGACCGCAAGCCACGGACGTTCGAGATGGGGCAGGCAAAGTACGTGCAAGAGGTTCTTTGCCGCTACAACATGGAGAAGTGCAACCCCATCGGCACACCCATGACCACTACATGTGAGTTGAGCTCGAGCATGGGCCCGAGCACGGACAAGGAGAAGGAGAAGATGGTAGGTGCGCCATATCAGTCTGCGGTGGGGAGCATCATGTACGCCATGGTGGCAACGTGGCCCGACCTGGCCTTTACGGAGGGCCAAGTGAGCCGCTATGTTGGTGACCCCGGGCCACTGCATTGGCAAGCGGTGAAGCGGATCCTCCGCTATCTGAAGGCGACAAAATAGTCGCGACTCGTGTTTGGAGGGAAAGCATGTGACGACTCCCTTGAGTTGGTCGGCTACTCTGATGCCAACTGGGCTGGTGATGTGAATGACAGAAAATCAATGTCTGGGTACATGTTTATGCTTGGTGGTGCACTAGTTTAATGGGAAAGCAGGAAGCAGGACTGTGTTGCATTGTCCAGCACCGAAGAGGAGTACATTACACTCGCAGAAGCCGCAAAGGAGGCGGTGTGGCTGCGGCAACTGCTAAAGGAGATCGGCGTGTAGCAAAGGAAGTCGACGTTACTCAACGTTGACAACATGAGTGCCATTAGCCTCACCCAGAACCCAGTACTGTAGAGGAGGACCAAGCACATCGAGATCCATCATCACTACGTGCGAGACTTGGTGGCGAAGGGAGATGCGGCTATTGTGCATTGTGGTACTAAGCGCATGCTTGCCGATACCATGACCAAGGCACAGCCCAAGGACAGGCACGACGTGAGCTGCATGGAGCTCGGTCTACGCTGTGAAGTTTAAAATGCTACAATTTCCAGGGACAGGGCATCAAGGCTGTGGTGCAAGGGGGCGATTATTGACATGGTGTGCCCCTTGCCATGAGTGCCGTTGATTTTAATCCCTGGTTCGACCACTAAGGAGTGGTTACATACCTATTTTGACTTTTGGTTTGGATTCCTTGGATTTTTCCATGCAGGATCTAGCTTTGAATCGCTCGATTTGAGTGAGTATTCAGAAAGTTAGCCTAGCCCGAAAATTGGGTGTTGGGCGGGTGGAATTTGGTACCCGCCATGGGTGGCGGAATGATCCATCGCCAGTGATCCGAGTTCGTTCCTAATGGGCTCCAAATGCACCAGGGGTATGAATGACGTAACCATACAGACCTCCTTGACCAGGATGAACTTATCCTTGACTTCTGGACGAGGAAAGGCGCTTCGACGGGTCATCGTCGAAGCGCCTCCCATTGCTTAGAGTGCAAGGCCAGGTGGGCGGATCCACCAAGGGTTACTTCGACGGCTGAAGCAGGGGCTCTACTGCTCCGTTTTGGGCGTGATTGGATGTGTTGGAAAGCTTATGTCACAGGCTACAAGGATACGATGAAATCTCACTATGGTAAGTAACACAAACGTGTTTCGATTCATATCTACTGAATGCGACGTGTTCTGCCCACTCTTGCCCGTGATCCTTGTGCTCCACACTCTTCACCATTGGTGTCCATTGGCTGCCCAAACATTGGTAGCGTGCTTCAGTGAGAGCTAGGCATTGTTGAGGGTGCCTCCACACCCACTAGAGCCAACAAAGAGGTGTGGAGTGGGAGGAAGCCGGCGGTGGGTCACCTCTACACGTTTGATTGTGTTCCACATGCAATGGTGCAAGCATGTGAGGGGTGGAGCATGCTGGACTAGCGTAGCTTTCACTGTGTTTTCCTTGGGTATGAGAGTGGATGTAAGGCATACTGGCTCTTTGACCCAAGGAGGTAGCAATTTTTTTGGAGTCACGATGTCACGTTTGACAGGAAAAGTCGTTGGTTGGATGAGGAGGCAGGTCTCTCCAAGAGGGGGAGTGTAAGCCACTCCTTGAGGGAGAGACGTCGGAGGATGTGACTGAGGGTGAAGTCCTTGCGGCAGCATCAATTGGAGAGGATCGCCTAAGGGATGGATGAGTGGCAGACTTTGTTCCAACCATTTCAGATGAGGAGTCCGAAGCACCAGAGCTGGGCGTGGAGGCGGGGAGTCGACCTATGTCTCCATGGTCTCCAAGAGAGGGGGAGCAGGTGCTTGGAGAGGATGGCGCCGAAAGGGGACTGCAACAAAAACAACCGCCTCAACAGCCATGAGCAAGCAGCCGTGTGCAAAGAAGAAAAAAGAGGTATATTGCCGATAAGGGCATTCGGATTGGGTTTGCACAAGCCTTCTTCATGCAAGAGGAGCCTCAATCTGTGAAGGAGGCGCTACAACAGAAGGATGGGGCTGAGTAGGAGGGAGCAAAAATTCTGAGCTTGCCTCCTACGAGCAAAACGGCACTTGGGAGCTTTTTTTTTTTTTTTTGGTTTTTAAGATGGTGCAGGCAGAAAGACACTTGGGAGCTGGTTGACCGGCCGAAGGGTGAGAAAGTTATTGGCTCCAAATGAGTCTTCCGAAAGAAGCGTACCAAGGAGTGGGAGGTGGAACGGTACAAGGTGTAGATGGTGGCGAAAGGGTGTGCCCAGAGAAAGAGGTAGCACTACGAAGAGACCTTCACACTAGTAGCCAAGTTTGCCTCCATCCACACTATCCTCTTGGTGGTAGTGTCAAGCAACTACAAAATCCACTGGATAGACGTCAAAAGTGTGTTCCTAAATGGCGACTTGGACAAGGAAGTCTTCATAGAGGTGCCGGTGGGGGTGGATGCACCGCAGGGGAAGGTGTGCCGGCTTTGCAAAATGCTCTATGGAATGAAGCAAGCTCCGCTCATGTGGTACCTCAAGGTGGGCAGTTTTATGGGTGAGCTTGGCTTCAAGCGCTCGGAGGCGGATCACCGCGTGTATGTGCATAAGCAGCCGGGACTCTACCAAATTGGCGTCCTCTATGTGGATGACCTCACCCTTGTGTCGTCGGATGAGGGTGAGCTCAAGAACATAAAGCAAAAGTCTCGTAGCCGGTTCAAGATGACGGATATGGGCATGCTGGACTACTACCTAGGCATCGCCATCAAGAGGGACCGCAAGGCACGTACGCTGGATATGTGACAAGAAACATATGTTCAGGTGGTGCTCTGCTGCTACAACATGGAGGAGTGCAACCCTATCGACATGCCTTTGACAACGACATGTGAGCTGAGCTCCAGCATGGGCCCGAGCACGGAGGACAAGAAGGAGAGGGTGGCTGGAGTACCATACCAGTCCGCAGTTGGTAACATAATGCACGCCATAGTGGCAACGCAACCTGATCTTGCCTTAGCCGAGGGTGAAAGTGAGCCGCTTTGTTTCAGATCCGGGGCCGCTACATTGGTAAGCAGTCAAGAGATTTTTTCGCTATTTGAAGGTGATAAAACAGTTGTGTCTTGTGTTGGAGGGGGAGCCTGGCCTGACTCCCTTGAGTTAGTTGGCTACTCCAATGCGGACTGGGCAGGTGATGTTGACGACCGCAAATCAACATCGGGCTACGTTTTTGTGCTTGGTGGTGCAGCGGTGTACTAGGCAAGCCAGAAGCAGGACATTGTGGCATTTTCCAGTACTTAGGCGGAGTACATTGCGCTTGCAAAATCTGCAGAGTAGGCGCTATGGCTGCGGCAATTGCTCAAGGAGATTGGGGTGCCACAAAAGAAGGCAACAGCGCTACATGTTGAAAACATGAGCGCCATCAGCCTAACAAAGAACCCTATGCTACATCGGCGGACCAAGCACATAGAGATCGGGCATCATTTTGCACGTGACCTTGCTGCAAACGATGATTAGGTGCTTGTGCACTTTGGCACAAAGCAAGTGCTTGCTGATGCCATGACAAAGGTGTAACCCAAGAACAGGCATGATGCTATTTGCATGAAGCTTGGGCTTTTCCAAGCCTCTTGAGTTGCAGGTTTAGCATGGACAACTTCCATGGGTGATGCACAAGGGGGAGATTGTTGAAGTTGTGATCCTCACCATGGCAGGAGCGAATCCAAAAAGGAACACCAAAAGGACAAGCACAAGTGGCTTTGTGGTTAATGGTGTCCACCTCTAGGGGCAAGGGCCTGGTTTCAACTTCTACAAGATGAATTCCTGCCCTGCATCATAGGAGGTGGAGAACAGGTGCCAGGAAGCTAGCTCAACTTCTAGAGTTCCTCTTTGAGTTTCTAGAAGGCTAGGTGAGGGTCCATGAAGGTGGCACACCTTCTAGACGAGGTAGCTTGGTCTATAAGGAATCTAGAGATGTCTTGGTCTTTTGGTTACCTTCTCAACTGCTAGAATCAAACTTAGGAATCTAGGAGAGGGCAGAATCTTCTAGAGGACGGAAGAATTGCCTTCCTTGATGGGAAAAAGGACAGCTTGCCAAGGGACACTCTAGAAGTCAGAGAATCTACTAGGAAGGTTTAAATCTGGCATGCTTTGGTGTTCTGGAAAGCTTAGATTAGTGGCTATAAAATGCCACTACCTGTGAGCCTTGTTAAAGAGTTCAGTCCCAGTCAATTGAGGCCAAACCTATTGCCACACACTCTGACCAGTTTTATGCCGTCCTTGGTACCAGTTGCCTCCATGGTTTCAGTCTCTCCAAGAATAGTTGATGGCGTGAACCAGCCACTGCTAGGGACACTCCAGGGTGCACACTCACACTCATGCCAACACAACCGAGGGGTTGTAAGATTCACACAATGGTACCGAAACTAATAGATGGAGGAGCTTCTCATAGTTTTTTCAGCAACAACATGGTTCAAAAGGAGGAAGCTAGGTTTTCAGACTGAATGAGGAGTGTTTGAAGGAGAAACCATCGACGGACAAGTGTAGGTATGTCGACTTTCCAAACCACTACGGCTGCAAATGAGAGATATGCACGACCTAAGAGTCTGGAGAAATTTCCCAATGAGTGACCATCAAATCATCCTCCGGCAAGATTTCCTCTGCAAATACAATCCATAGATTGATTGGAGCAGTGGAGCAGTTTACATCAACATCAATGGCAGAAAGAAACATGTGCCTCTGGTTGAGTAACCATGGTGTAGTGGCGATTACGAGAAGCAGCAGAGAAAGTTGTGGCAGCCAAAAAAAACAACCGACATCTTTGGATGTGGCCTAGCGGTACTTGAAGCACACAACCTAAGTGTGGCTCGTCCACAAGGAGGCAGGGGAAGTGGAAGAAACTACAGTGGCCAAAGTGACACCCACCACGTGGACACATGAGATGTTCGCAGTAATACCGAAGGAGTTTGCGGAACTTATTGAGGAGTTTGAAGGGTTTTTTTCTGACGAACTACCTTGAGAGTTACCACCGCCACACAACATCGACCATGAGATTGAGTTGAAGCCAGGCAATAGATAGAACGTGAAGGGGTCCTACATGATGAGCGATCATGGACTGATGAAGCTAAGAAAACAGCTATACAAGATGCTCGGTTGGGAGTTCATCAGGCCCTCCATGTCACCCTACACGGCATCAGTACCTTTTATGGAAAACAAAATAGGCAAAACACAGATGTGTGTTGACTATCGGGCATTGAACCACATCTCCATCAAGAACCGCTACCCCTTCTCGCGAGCATATGAGTATTTTGACCAATTCCGAGGGGTCCAAATGTTTAACAAAATCGACCTACTCAACGGCTATCCTCATATATGCGTATCCGATAAGGACATCAAGAAGACAGAGTTTTGCACCAGGCACAGGCACGTCGAGTTCACGATCATGCCATTTGGACTCACTTACATCCCCGTAACATTTATTGCATTGATTAACACATTTTTACCCATACCTTGACGACTTTGTCTTCGTGTATCTCAACGTCATCCTAGAGTACAGCCGCAACCCGGAGGAGGACAATGGACATCTTTAAAATCTTCTTAAATTTTAAGGAGAGAATGTTTGTGGAAAAGTCTCAAAATGCAACTTTGTTGCCATTCAATTGAGCTATTGAGCCACATCATCATGACAGACCGATTACCATGGACCTAAAAAAGGTGGAAGCAGACGCTGATTGGCCGAAGCTCACAGACATTCCGGACTTCAAGTGTTTTTAAGCTTCTGCAACTACTACTTTTGATTTGTGAAAGACTGAGCGTGGGTCTGAGCGCCTTTCTCCGATCTCACCAAGAAAAACTACCGAGTGGAATTTGGGGAGCATCAAACAAGAATGGTTTAACTCATTGAGAAATGCTATGACTTCGGCTACAGCCTTAAGATTAGCAGCTCCAACGGTGGACTACATCACGGCCACTGACGCGTCTGATTGTGCAATTCAAGGTGTTCTCCTTGAACACATTAGTGGTGGAGAACAGCCGATTGCATACATGTCGTGAAAGCTAAGCTGACGGGAACTAAAGTACACGGTGCACAGAAAGGAGATGTTCATAGTCGTGCACATGTTTAAGACATGGTGGTGCTACTTGGAATACTGGCAATGCATCGTCCGCACCTACCACCACATCCTCAGATATCTCAAGACCCAGCCAAATCTCAGCTGTCAACAAAATTGATGGAAGTAGTTCCTTCGAGTCCAACTTTGGCTATGACATTGAGCACCGGCCTTGAAAACCAAATCTGGCGGATGCTCTAAGTGGACACCCAACTTTAGTGGCCGAGATCAGTACGTTGCTCGTCGAACAACACTCACACCTTGGAAGACTGTTCGCGAAGGAATAGGAAGAGTCCGGCGGGTACGACAAAACCAAGTTTTGGTTCGACGACCTTTACTGGCGACGATAGTTCACTCACCAGGTTGTCATTACTCCAAATGAGGAATTTTGGCGGATGATATTAGAGGAATGCCATTACACCAGTCTGGGTGGACACTTCGGCGAAGATGAGACGCTCAAGAAGTTGGCAAAGTACCACTAGTGGAACAAGATGCAGAAGGAAGTGGTGACCTTCTGCATATCGTGCAACACATGTTAAAGACAAAAATCCCGATGCATGCAACCACTTGGTCTACTTCAACCCCTAGTAGTTCCGACGGAACCATGGGGCGACATTAGCATGCAATTTATTACAAGACCACCAGCCACTCTTGAGGGGTATGACACCATCCTCGTTGTGGTAGACAATTTTTCTGAAGTGTCGCACTTCATCCCGACAACGACCACCGCCACTGTATAAGGAACAATGTTGCTGTTTCTAAATCAGATTTCGCAGCTAGATGGAGTGCCAAGTACCATCATCAGCGACAAAGACGGTTGTTTTGGCCAAACGATGACACGTTACAGCAGTCGGATCCAGCTATCAATGGTATTCCATCCTCAGACCGACAGGCAAACCGAGCTAACCAATCAGATTCTCAAACCAATTCTCCAAACTTTATGTGAACCACACGACACCAATTGGAAAGCAAAACTTCCGGCCGCCAAACTCGCATGCAACTCCGCCACTTCCACCGCAACGAGTGAAAACACCTTTTGAAATGGTGTACTACAAACTTCCAACCACGACAGCTGGATTGTAAAGGTAGAGTGATATCCTTGCCGTTGAGCTTCACAGCCAAGACTTCACAAGCATCTGGGACTAAAGACGGCACACCATCGCAAAAATGCAAAAAGCTATGAAGCGTTCAACCGACCAGCATCGCAGCGACGACATGATTAGCATTGGAAATCACGTCCTCTTCAACTCTGTGAACATCAAACTCCAAGGACAAGACTTCATAAAGCTCAAACCCCTTTGGTTGGGACCGTTTGAGATCAAGCGAGTGCAAACTCTGGTCGTCGCTGTCCTGCGCCCCCCTGACAGCATCGTGATCCACCATGTCTTCCACATTTCCAAACTTAAGCACTATCAGGATCCCAGTACAAACATCCCCGGCAGAGACAACGTACCTCCACCTCTTGTACAAGTGGACGGGGATACAAGGAACATGATTAAAGAAATCCTTGGATATTGATGACGTGGAATAACGATCATGTGTGCGGTCAAGTGGCATGGCTATGATGCCGCACACAAGAGCTGAGAGCCCTTCCACAACCTCTGAGACCTTGATCATCTGATCAACGACTACTTTTCCCATCACCGGCATACATTCGCTAGCACGCCGAGAATTCACGGCTTAAAGGGGGGGATTTTTTAGGTCCTGACATACACGAGTTCCTAAAACTCACACGTGGAGATTTTTTTCATTACATTCATGGCCCACCACGCGATGACTTCCGGATTTTTACGTTTCTCCGTTGAGGGAATTTCGGCCTACTACCTCAAGCACTGGTGTTCTGTTCCAGAAGTTTTTTGACAACTTTGACCACCTTCGAGAAAGGTAGACATAAGTGTCGAGAACCATATCGATGTTTTGATATTGTTCAGTTGACTTCTCGACGGTAGTAGACTTTTGTAGTAAAGTGCTACAATATTCTCAAAGCCCTCTGACTCCTCAAAAAAGATTCTCCAATCCACCACTCACGACGTGACCTCGCACAAGTCGCTCATCTCAAACACTAATGACCCAAGTTATGCCTCACTCCCATTCTCGGCATTGAACATGTCTGCTCGATGCACTCGACACTTGTCATCAAAGTACACTTGCAACTTGATGCAAGTTATCCATTGTCCCAAACACACAAATGGTCTTTTTTTCCCCGCACCTCATCCCCATGAACCACCTATGTTCCACTCAGCATTACATTTTTCTGCCCTAATTGAGAGTGAAATCTGAAATTGGGCTGGATTAGGTGTTATGCCAAACGGAGCGTAGATGGTGAACAAGTAGAATTTGCGAGGCAAAACACGATTTAGAATTTGGGACACCTGAGCAAATTGTAATTAGCGATAAGTGTGCTTTGATGAAAAGTGTCAGAATGGTCTAACATATGTATGTATACACAGCTGTCAAGTTATGAATGAGGCATAGTCGGGGTCGTTGGGTTGATTGTTGAGCGACAAGTGTGGAGTCACATTGTGAGTGGTCGGATTCAAGAAGCTCCATCGAGAACTAGGGGGGGCTTTGAGGATCGGCGGTTGAAATGCGAGATGCATCTTTGCAAATGGAGATATGTCTTGATGCATCGAAAAGTTGACCAAAAGGTCATGTTGCTTTTGTTGTAGATTCTCAAAAGTGGTTGACGTTGTCAGAAAGTTCGCAAAGGTTTGCCTTAGAGTGAGGGCAGTTTGCCGAATTGCCCTCAACCGTTGGGGCAAAGAATCGAGGTCCCAACACGCGCTGGTATGTTTGTGTAATGACAGAAATACCCACTCAAAAGATTAGGGACTTGTGTATGTCCGGTATGTAACACTTCCCCTCTTTTTGCCGCGACATCCCGACGAGCGTACAAATGTTGCCCGGTGACATCAGTAGTAGACGTCGATTAAGTGATCAACGTCTCGGAGGTTGTTGTAAGGTTCCTAGCTATTATGTACGGCATCGTAGCCATGCAACTT
>SZWC01017818.1:6784-16887 GCA_023375785.1 Penium margaritaceum | reverse complement strand
GGGGGGCATTGGAGGAGGGATGCTTTTTTTTTTCTTTTTCCGGGTGATTTTGTTGGTATCATTCTTTCATTTGTTGGGCTCTGGTGCAAATGTCGGCTTTTCTTTTCTTCCCCCTTCATTTTCCTTCCCTTATGTAAATGCCTCTTTCCTTTTTTCTCTTTTCTTCGTTTTCTTCCGTTGCATACAAGAATTTGTCTTCCATGCACAAAAGCCTTATTGCGTACAATTCAGGTTTGCCATGTGCCAATAATCATTCTCAAGAGCAGTTCTTGCAAACTTTTGACTCGGTCAGGCATCCTCAAGGGTTGCAACATGCAGCATGCGACAGCTGAACGGGTTCACTCTTCTAAACTTTTCGCCCTTTGGCTACAGCGAGATCCCTTTCTCCTCCTTGCCATAGTGTCAAATACTTTAAAAACCCTGAATCTGGAGCTGCCTTCAACCCAAGCCACCATCGCGTGGTCACCGAGAGTGAAGAGCTGGGACTATTCGCGTGTGGTGCAGGAAACAAATGCGTTAACTTTGCTGGAGCGGGAACTCTTACACCCAGCCATCCTAAGATGGGTGGTCCCAGTACTTCACATCCAGGCTGGCCAGTCGACAGCAGTTGTGGGCGGCTCTAAGGTGCTAGCCTTTCCGCCAGTTCACACTGCAGAACAGTGTGGGTGATGTCTGGGCCACCCACTAATTGTAGGTGGAGCAGAACAGCGGGAGAAAGGTTGTGACTGTAGGTGCTGCTTAAGGCAAGGCAGGAGCAACACCATAGACGTGTTTCTAGAACGCACAAGTCTGAAGTCATGAGTAACACCGTGCAGAGGTGGTGCGAGCAAGAAGAGGGGGACGAGTGAGCAAGTAGCGAGCTCGCTCTAGCTCGCGACCCCCTCGCGTGGTGGACTCGAACCACTCAACCAAAGGCAAAGAGGCATTAGTCAAATGTGCCTCAGCAAGGATCCTTGCAAGAATTAGGTGTGCAGAAGCACCCAGTTCGACAAAATCACAAGCAAGAGGTACGAGAGCCACAACAACTGGTGCAATATCCTTGGGCACGTTTATCCAAGCTGTCGTGCCGTCACCATGAGGACATCACCGGCAGAGTTGCCCTTCTCTGTCAGTCACCTACAACAGGAGGGAGAGTGTGCAACGGGACACGAGGTCACTGTGTGGTACAGACACAACCAACACTCCCCCATGACCCACAGCCGACGCACACGATCACAAACAGATAAGCACACATGCACGCCACAAGGTGTGACACAACTCGACGCACACAGGACTTGACGACTCAGCCGGGGGCATCACCCGGACACAGCATACCACCAGGATGCACAGCTGCCTTAAGGACGTTACTGTTGAGTTCCTTCGTGAGGAAGTGAGCTCATTGTTGTCGAGTGTCAACCCAAACGATCTNCAATTTGAGAGTAGATATGTAATGTAATTTTTATTCTATGATTACTAGAATTGGATTCCCATGAGCCTTTGTGATGGGAGTTCTTAGAAGCACACATGGTGAGCGGCCCTTACATCAATTACCTAACAATGACAATGAGGAGCGCTAAAAGCAAATGAAAAACACAAGCTTGCTCTTTATCGCACAGTTTTGGTGTCGTGCCGTCACCATGAGGACATCACCGGCAGAGTTTCCCTTCTCTGTCAGTCACCTACAACAGGAGGGAGAGTGTGCAACGGGACAAGAGGTCACTGTGTGGTACAGACACAACCAACACTCCCCCATGACCCACAGCCGACGCACACGATCACAAACAGATAAGCACACATGCACGCCACAAGGTGTGACACAACTCGACGCACACAGGACTTGACGACTCAGCCGGGGGCATCACCCGGACACAGCATACCACCAGGATGCACAGCTGCCTTAAGGACGTTACTGTTGAGTTCCTTCGTGAGGAAGTGAGCTCATTGTTGTCGAGTGTCAACCCAAACGATCTGGACATCACCTGCAGACACTCTCTCACGCACAAAGTGATGCTCCACATTGATGTGTTTCGTGCGTGTGTGATGTATGCCATCATGTTCAGCAATGGCCTTTGTGCTTTTATTGTCACAACGAAGAGTGATGCAACGAATGGGGACGTGTAGATGCTGCAACAAGCGACACAACCACACACTTTCGTAGGCACCTGCGCCAAGAGCAACATACTCCGCACCAATGGAACTACGTGCCATGCAGCCCCGTTTGTCACTCTTCCACGATACGGCAGTCCCACCAACAAGGAAGATGTAGCATGTGCGACTTCGAGCATCGGCATCATACACCCCATCGCTGTCGGTGTACCCATCAACCACCACTGACAGCTATGCTTGATAGCAAAGGCCAATACGGGCAGTGGAGAGAGCGTACATGACAACACGCAAGGCGGCCTCCATGTGCAGGGCTCTAGGACACTGAGAGAACTGTGCCAGAAAGTTCACAGAGAAGGCAACATCTGCCCTAGTAGTCATCGCTAGGTACATAAGCACAAGTTTGATTGCAATTTCTCTCGCAGCGATAGCCATGCCTCCGGCTGCTGCGGGTGCAAAACTGCACCGACCTACGCGCCTAAGCAGGCAAGTGCAGCTATTCAAACGGTGGTGTTGGTTTTCACGCATCTCTCTTTTTGTACTCTATTGTTTCCTCCCGGCTTCTGTAAATTGGCGTGCAGATGACTGACGGCGAGACGCGACGCTGTTGGAGTGTCCTCTAGTGGAGCCGACGCACGCTGAGGCCTACAAGCATTTTGTTGGAGCCTCCTCCCTCCAACGTGCACAGCTCCATCNACATAAGCACAAGTTTGATTGCAATTGCTCTCGCAGCGACAGCCATGCCTCCGGCTGCTGCGGGTGCAAAACTGCACCGACCTACGCGCCTAAGCAGGCAAGTGCAGCTATTCAAACGGTGGTGTTGGTTTTCACGCATCTCTCTTTTTGTACTCTATTGTTTCCTCCTGGCTTCTGTAAATTGGCGTGCAGATGACTGACGGCGAGACGCGACGCTGTTGGAGTGTCCTCTAGTGGAGCCGACGCACGCTGAGGCCTACAAGCATTTTGTTGGAGCCTCCTCCCTCCAACGTGCACAGCTCCATCGGCAGACCTCCTCGGCAGTCGTGCCACCGGCAGTCACTGTCACATCATATGCTTTCTGCACGCTTCCAGTGCTTGGTCTGACTGCGCTGTCGCTTCTGCAGTGCCATGTTCTGCTTAGGCTCCAAGTTTCATATTGTTCGGGCAGTGTTGGGACCGGGGACTAGCGTAGACGCCACCTGGGTTTAGGCAGCTATAACTCATTGCTGCTATTTTTATAGGCGATTCTGACCGCACGACTGCGTTTACAGCGTGCACATTATGGTATGGTCCAGTTTTCAGGCAAAACGGACAACGCCCGGGTTTTGGGCTGTCGGTTATCTGGCATAGCTCACCAAGAAAACCCTGCCTGCCAGAAAATAGGTCATTTTTCTGATTGCCTTAGAAACTGAGAAACAATCTCTATAGAGCTGGGGGGGGATCTAGAACTTGGAGGGGTCTCCAATCGTTGCTCATTCTCACTTCCTAATAAGTCATTCCAGTTTCAGCTATTGTCTGGCACAAACTCAGGCGCACGCGTTTCTAAGTAACAACACCAAAGCTATCAAACTAAGGCTCTGGTGTAGCAGACTGAGGGGGCAGCGTAAGCAACGAGCATGGGTTCCCGCACACTGCATCAACAACGCTGCTTCCCCAACCTGCTGCGTTAGGTTTTCAAGCTTGGTATCAGAGCCAGAGCACAGCAGAAGCAGCAGAACACGGGTGAACAGGTCTTGTCAACGCCGGCGGTCCCAAGAACGCGCCCGTACAGGAGAAATGCTGCCGGATTTTTTCCGGTAGCGTTGACCCACCGGGTGGCGTCTCCAAAACGCTCCCGATGCAGGGGAAATACTGCCAATTTTTTTTTCGACGGCACTGACCCCACGGCGGTGATTGCGGTGGTGGACTCGCGGCCGGCACGACCAATCGATGCTGGAGCAACGCCGACGCACGTGGCGCCGATACCGCGAGGAACGTGACACCTGTTGTTGCCAGTGCAACAGCAACAGCACGCAACAAGCAGCATGCAGCTAGCAAGCATCAGCTGTTGTAGCATGCAGCAACTCCTACAGCAAACAGCAGCAGCAAGAGTAGCAGGCAGCAACCGCAGCCGGTAGCAGCAGCGAACAGTGAGCAGCAACGAGCAGCAAGCAGTAAGCAATCGCAGTAGTAGTGGGCAGCAGTAGCAGTAGCGAGCAACGAGCAGCAAACAACAGTAGCAGCAGTAGGAGCAGCATGGACCTACAGGAGTCGGCAACGCACAGCAGTAGCCAACAGCGGGTTGTTGCAGCAACAGCTACGCGCAGCAGCAGTAGCAGCAGCCAGCAGCAGAAGTCAGCAGCAGCAGTAGCAATAGCGGTCGGCAGCAGCAGCAGCAGCGTTGGCTACGGCAGCAATGCGCAAGTGTAGCAGCAGGAAGCAGTGACCAAGAACAGAGAAAAAAATAGAGAGAAAAAAAAACAAAAGAGAAATCGCAGAAGCCCCATAGACACCACAACCGAGGGCTCGGGGCAGCACCCCCTCCCTCGCTACTGTTGCTATAGCACTAGCACGTGCCGCAGTATCAGTAGCGTGCAGTAGCACTGTTGTAGTAGCGGCAGCCACACCAGCTGTTGCCACAGCCGCAACAGCTGTAACAACACCAATAGCACGCATCAGCAGTAGTGGCAGCCGCTACAAAAGCCACTGCAGCAGTAGCAGCAACAGTAGCAGCAAAAACCGTAGTAGCAACAACAACATTAGTAGCATCAGCTGCAGCAGAAGGAGCAGCTGCAGTAGCGGCAGCACCAACATGGTAGCGCTACAGTATCAACAGCAGTGGCAACACCAGCAGCTACTACGGTGACGTTGGCCGCGAGCATTGACATCACTACTGAAGTCACCGCTCACATCACTACTAAAGTCACCACTGACGTCAATAGCAGCAACAATAGTTGTAGTAGCATAGCAACTAACGCAGCAACAACTGTAGCACCTGTGCAACAGCCACTGCTGACATCAGCCACTCTCGACTGATGTCACTACTGTCGTCCCTGTTGACGTCAGCCGCACCATTGACGTCACTGTCCACATCACTACTGATGTCACCAACAAGTTCAAGACACAAAAAAACCAAAGGGAATCATGGGTGAAAGTGAGGAGGGGTCCTCCTCTGCGGGAGGACCCATTGGTCCCCCCTTTTTGTAGCAACTACAATAGTTGCAGCAGTAGCAATAGCAGCAATAGCTGCCGCTGCTGCACCAGCAATAGCAACAACAGTAGCAGCAGCTTTAGTAGCAGCAACTGCAACAACCACAGTAGCAGTCATTGCAGCAGTAACAGTAACAGCAGTAGTAGCAACTGCTACAGGAACTACTGCAGCAGCAGCAGCAACAGCATCCACAGCAGCAAGAGCAGCAGTAGCAGCAGTAGTAGCAGTAGCAGCCGTAGTAGCAACACAGCAACAGCAGCAGCTACAACAACAGCAACATCAGTAGCCACAACAGTACCAATACCATGCAGGATTTTTCGTCGCCCTTGCTGGTTTGACAGATCCGCTAGCTGCCATACGCCAGCAGCTCTCAACGCTGACGCAATAGCTAGCGGCACTACAGCCGCCGACACAGATGTCGTAGCAGCAACCGCTACAGCAGCAGCAACAACATCAGCATTCGCCGCCCTTCCTTCCACCCGGGCATGCTAGTCCCGCCATTTCCTTTGCTATACAGTATTTGGCATAGCAGCATACCCAGTGCCAAAGGCAGACTGTGTCTTCAGTCCTAGGCCCCGCTCTGGATGTTGGCCGTAGGCCCAAGGACTTTGAAACCTGGTTCCCGTCGCTCCAAGCTGGCAAGAAGTTCCGGGGGTAGGAACTCAGCTTCTGCATCCAGGCGCAGGGTGAGGGCCTGTNAGCAGCAAACAACAGCAGCAGCAGTAGGAGCAGCATGGACCTACAGGAGTCGGCAACGCACAGCAGTAGCCAACAGCGGGTTGTTGCAGCAACAGCTACGCGCAGCAGCAGTAGCAGCAGCCAGCAGCAGAAGTCAGCAGCAGCAGTAGCAATAGCGGTCGGCAGCAGCAGCAGCAGCGTCGGCTACGGCAGCAATGCGCAAGTGTAGCAGCAGGAAGCAGTGACCAAGAACGGAGAAAAAAATAGAGAGAAAAAAAAACAAAAGAGAAATCGCAGAAGCCCCATAGACACCACAACTGAGGGCTCGGGGCAGCACCCCCTCCCTCGCTACTATTGCTATAGCACTAGCACGTGCCGCAGTATCAGTAGCGTGCAGTAGCACTGTTGTAGTAGCGGCAGCCACACCAGCTGTTGCCACAGCCGCAACAGCTGCAACAACACCAATAGCACGCATCAGCAGTAGTGGCAGCCGCTACAAAAGCCACTACAGCAGTAGCAGCAACAGTAGCAGCAAAAACCGTAGTAGCAACAACAACATTAGTAGCATCAGCTGCAGCAGAAGGAGCAGCTGCAGTAGCGGCAGCACCAACATGGTAGCGCTACAGTATCAACAGCAGTGGCAACACCAGCAGCTACTACGGTGACGTTGGCCGCGAGCATTGACATCACTACTGAAGTCACCGCTCACATCACTACTAAAGTCACCGCTGACGTCAATAGCAGCAACAATAGTTGTAGTAGCATAGCAACTAACGCAGCAACAACTGTAGCACCTGTGCGACAGCCACTGCTGACATCAGCCACTCTCGACTGATGTCACTACTGTCGTCCCTGTTGACGTCAGCCGCACCATTGACGTCACTGTCCACATCACTGCTGATGTCACCAACAAGTTCAAGACACAAAAAAACCAAAGGGAATCATGGGTGAAAGTGAGGAGGGGTCCTCCTCTGCGGGAGGACCCATTGGTCCCCCCTTTTTGTAGCAACTACAATAGTTGCAGCAGTAGCAATAGCAGCAATAGCTGCCGCTGCTGCACCAGCAATAGCAACAACAGCAGCAGCAGCTTTAGTAGCAGCAACTGCAACAACCACAGTAGCAGTCATTGCAGCAGTAACAGTAACAGCAGTAGTAGCAACTGCTACAGGAACTACTGCAGTAGCAGTAGCAACAGCATCCACAGCAGCAAGAGCAGCAGTAGCAGCAGTAGTAGCAGTAGCAGCCGTAGTAGCAACACAGCAACAGCAGCAGCTACAACAACAACATCAGTAGCCACAACAGTACCAATACCATGCAGGATTTTTCGTCGCCCTTGCTGGTTTGACAGATCCGCTAGCTGCCATACGCCAGTAGCTCTCAACGCTGACGCAATAGCTAGAGGCACTACAGCCGCCGACACAGATGTCGTAGCAGCAACCGCTACAGCAGCAGCAGCAACATCAGCATTCGCCGCCCTTCCTTCCACCCGGGCATGCTAGTCCCGCCATTTCCTTTGCTATACAGTATTTGGCATAGCAGCATACCCAGTGCCAAAGGCAGACTGTGTCTTCAGTCCTAGGCCCCGCTCTGGATGTTGGCCGTAGGCCCAAGGACTTTGAAACCTGGTTCCCGTCGCTCCAAGCTGGCAAGAAGTTCCGGGGGTAGGAACTCAGCTTCTGCATCCAGGCGCAGGGTGAGGGCCTGTGGTCATACTACGTCCTGCCCTACGGCTCCGGCCAGGTGTATGATGTTGGTCGCGCTGTACGTGCCCTCGTCCCCGTCGCCCATCCGGCTTCACGTCTTGCTCTCTAGCACTTCCTTGGCGACTTCTCCACTGGCGGTCTCCCGGACCCCACAGCGACATGGCACATCCTCACGCACCCTCATCGCCTTTCCAACGAGGCAGAGACCAGCCGCCTGCTTCAGGAGTTCAACTCCCTCCATATGGGGGAGACCGAGACGGTCACCTCCTACAGGCAACGGGTGGAGGACATCCTTCACCGCCTGGGAGCCGCTACACCACCCCCTCTATCCGTGCTCCTCACCATCAAGCGCAACGGACCTGTTTGCCAATGTCTTTGTACATTACACCTAGGACGTTCTCCCCGTGATGGCTGCCTAGGACACCCTCATGCCCTGGGCATACAAGCTCTTTCTTTGCATTGAGGATGCTCATCAGGATTCCCGCATCCAACGCATGGAGGCCCTCGCCTCTCCTACCGTCGCCTCGGTGGTTGTTGCCGTCCCCGCAGTAGCTGCGTCCTCCGGTGCCTCATCATCCGGCAAGAAGAAACATAGGGGCAAGAAGGACAAGGACCCACAGCAATAGTCGAGCGGATCCACTGGCGGCATCTTAGTCTGCAAGAACTGTGGCTAGCCAGGACACGGGTGGTACACGTGTTTGCTTTCGAAAGACGAGGCACGCGTCATCACCACCATGCGTTGCCAGCGTGAGCGCCGCCTCGCCACCGCTGCCGTGACTGTCATTGCTCCTACCATGTCCGCGCCACCCGCTCCCTTTCACCCTCCGACAGCTCAGTCGCAGCATCATCTGCAGCCGTCGACGCTTGCTCTTCCGTCACCGGTACCTCCCTCCTCCTTCCCCGACTCCGGTGCCGTCACGCCGCAGTCGGTCTACTCCGTTGGGCCCTCCACCCGCGAGCATCAGTTGGAGCAGTTCATCACATTCCAGCTCGAACTGCCTTGCCCTCCTCCCTAGGTAAGTGCAAGTTGCGTCGTCGCTGGTCACCCTGCNACCACATGAGCATGGACGTACTGCACTCATGTGGTATTGGTACTGTGTCGTTGCGCTCATCCGGTCATGTCGTCTTGCATGCAACCGCCCGTGGCAACTTGTGGCACGTGTCGCGCCTGTCCATGTCTCCTTCTGTCCCCTCCCCATCGGCTGACACAGGCCACGTGTTTGTTTCTAGCACACTCTCTCCGCACCACACACGTCTCCTGCACCACCGCCTCTGTCACGTCCACTTTTCCACTGTTGACAGCATGCTCCATACGTAGCCAGCCAAAGGCCTTGATCCAACCTTCCTTCCACTACCGTGTCCCACTGAGTGCATTGAGTGTACTCTGGAGAAGATGCATTGGTCTACCTACCCCCTGTCCTCCTCTCGTGCGTCCGCCCCTCTGGACTTGGTCCACTCTATTGTCATGGGTCCCCTTCCGTTAGAGTCCATCGGGGAGCACGGTCGCTATGTCCTCACCCTCACAGAGGACTACTCGCATTATCGCTGGGTCTTTTGTCTTCGGCAGAAGAGCGATGTCGCCCCCACCTTGGGACTGGCTTGTCCGTGCTGAGCACGAGTGTAGTCGCCCTCTCCGTCGCTTTCACTCTGATGGCAGTGGAAATTTTATGGGGGAGACCACACTCTTCCTCGCTTCCCGTGGTACCTATCATGAGATGTCAGCGCCCGACACGTTAGCCCATAACGACGTCTCTGAGTACTGGAACTGCACTATGGTCGACGCCGTCCGTACCATGCAGGTCGAGCTTGGACTCTCTGATGGCTTCTACTTTGAGGCCATGACCTACATGACGTGGGTCTGGAACCGGAGTCCCCATGGACACCTTCCCCGCCAGTCCACACCATACCAGCACTAGTGTGGCGAGCGAGTTGACATCCGCTTGGCTCGCATCTGGGGCTGTGTAGCCATCGTGTGTTGCCTGTCCCACACGAGAGCCGCAAGCTCGAGCCTCNGGCGCGTCGATGTCCCTCCCATCACATGGGGGAGTGGTGGGTCCGTCCTCCGTCCAGCCGCTTTCGGGCGTCACATCGTCTGCGCCCACCGGTCCTCACGGGCCGACTGTCCCGCCCGTGTCTGCCTGTCCCTCCGGGCCAGGTGCGTCATCCGTGTCCGCTGGCCGTTCTGAGGCATCCGCCTCGTCTCTGTCCGCTGGCCTCTCTGAGCCGGCCGCTCCGTCAGTGTCTGCTGCCCCTTCAGAGCTGGCCGCCTTGTCTGTGTCCGCTTGCCTCTCTGAGCCAGCCGCTCCGTCCGTGTCCGCCAGCCCCTCCGGGCTGGCTACTCCGCTCGTATCCGCTTGCCCCTTCCAGCAGGCTGCCCCGCTCGTGTCCGCCAGCTCCTCCGGGCCGGCTGCCGCGTCCGTGTCCGCTCGCCCCTTTGAGTCAGCCGCCCCGTTCTTGTCCGCTAGCCTCTC
>SZWC01017817.1:32515-42896 GCA_023375785.1 Penium margaritaceum | reverse complement strand
CGCAGGGAAGGAGTGAACTAGCCGCAGTGCACCATCAGGAAAAGAAGGGAATGATGGGGTAGAGCCAGCGGACGAGGGGCACGTCAGTGCTACAAGAGCAGCCACAGCAAAACATCGCTGGCGACCGAAGAGTGGTGCAAGAAGAGCAAGGTGTGCAGCGGGATGAGGTGCAGTCGTGTCATCGCTTGCGTCATCGCTGCATTCTTTTGAATGGAACTCGATTTCCTTTCACCAGCAGATTTCTTTTTCTTTCTTCGGCCTCATTCCTACGAGGCAGACCTCCCTCCCTCCCTCCCCAACTCCCTCCTTCCCTCCCGCGGTCTCTTCCACCTTCCCTACCTCCCTCCCCCCACTCCATCCCTCCTTTCCTCCCTCCATCCTTCCCTCCCTACTTTCTTCCTTCCCTCCCTCCCTCCCTCCCTCCCTCTGTCCCTCCTTCCCTCACGCCCTGTATACCTCCTTCCCTCCTTCCATCCCACCCGTGCGCGCTGAGGTGCTTCTGTGGCCACCAGCAGGAGTGACAGACAGACAGGACGGCTTGTCTTCCGTGCCACCCAGGTAGAGGGAGAGGAAAACGGCGTGGCAAGACGCACTCACCGGCACCCACGTGCCCACAAGCACCTCCGCGCCCGCCTCCGCCAGCGCCTTGGCAATGGCCCACCCGAAACCCTGGTCGTCCGCCACACCCGCGATGAACGCGCGCTTGCCTGCACCACCGAATGTATGCGCGTGCGCGTAGTGAGCGTCGGGTGCGCCGTGTGCTTCGCTTCGTGCACGTCATGGACGTCGTCTACGTGGGGGGTGTATGCTGGGGTGTTAGAACGGGGGAGGGAGGGGAGAGCGGGGAGGGCGGCAACCGTGGTTGGATGAAGATGGGCATTTATTCAGGAGGGCAAGCAGAGAAAGAGGGATTACGGCTTGTGAGGTGAGAGGATGAGGAGGTTGCACAACTGGGGAGGGGGCTCGGCGCGGAAGGGAACGGGGGACCAGAGCGAGGAGGGAGAAGAAGAGGGAGGACGAAAGGCAGGGAGGGACGGAAGGACGGAAGGACGGAGGGAGAGAGGGTGTATGGGTAGAGGGAGAGAGGGAAAGGGAGGGATGGAAAAGCGAACAGGAAGAGGGAGGGAGAGAGGGAGCCAGCGCTGGAAGGGCAGGTTGGAGGAGTCCCCACAGAGATTCAAGTAAATGTATGGCAGGACTACGACCTCACGTCCTCCATCATCACTCGCACGCGGAAAAAGGAGAAGAAAGCAAGCGAGTGACAACATCTCATCAGCCGCAAGCAGCTGCAGGTGCAGACGCATGAAAAGGAGGCGGCCACTATCCAGGACTGGAGGACTGGCTCCGCCAGTGACAAGAGCATGATGGAATCAGTACCCTTCAGGTTGATGGCGAGGCCAGCAGGAGCAGCAGCAGGAGCGCCATCGGCAGCCGCGGCCACCGTCGTGGTGAACCGTCTGCTGTTCACAGCCTGCTTGCTGCTGCTGGCTGCTGCGGCCTGGAACACATCGGCAAGGGAGGCGCGGCCGATCCGCGCTGCCACGTGGCGGGCAGTCTGGGAGGGGGCGGCGACGGGTGCCCCGGCGGCGGCTGCAACGCAAGCCCTGGCCGCACGCTGGCAGGCCCGTGGGACTAGGCGGGGCAGCTGGGAGACGGCAGGGGAGGAGAGCGCCTGGGATGCCATGGCTGGCTGTGTGCGAGGCGTGGTTGTCGACTTGGCGTATTGGCCGATCCAGGCCGTGTGTGCGTCGCCAGAGGCTGAGGGGGCGACACAAATATGGTTGAGTGCGAGAGGTGGCACAGAAGCGAAGCCAAGGAAGACGGTGGAGGCTATCTCGTGAGGGGCGAAAGAAGTGGCTGCGACGGCGCAGGCTTGCGCGTGCGGGCTGAGGCCGGCCAGGCGCGCATGGCAGCGATTCGCATCCCCCCCTACGCCGACTCAGTCGGGATTTGAGCGGACCAGCGAGCGGCAGCAGCTGCGATCAGCTGCTTGCTGCGCTGTAGCCTTCACGAGAAAGTAGGGAGGGCGAAAGGGACCCAGCGGAGGGGAGGGAAGGGAGGCGATCGTCAGATGAGAATCCGGAAGGGGGAATGATGGAGGTGAAGGGAAGAAAGGGGAGACGGAGGGGAGAGGAACTGTACGGTTGCACAGAAGCTTGATCCCGTCGAAGCAAGGGAGGACGAGCCTACTGCGCTCATCTGGTCAGGATGGAGAAAACGACACGGCCGAATGTTTTTTTTTCTGCAGGACATGTCTAGACGGGTCTGTAATGAGTTCGCCGTTGTAGCGGGGAGGAAAACATGGTTCGACTGATTTTTCAGGGAACAGACTGAAAATTATTTTCGTTAAAGCACGGTTCATATTCGCAGGTTTTTCCCAGCGGCTGCGCAAACCGCTGACAGGCAAACCCCCGTCGCGATCCCAAACTCCCTCGCGAACCTCATGTTGAGCGACGCAGACTGCTCGACCGTCCAATTCGGACTGCTGACGAGGACGATCTGACGCCAGGACGATTGCTTTCTGCCTTGAGCCACGCGGGAACTGACGGAGCACGGATGACCTGGCAATCTCCATGCAACTCACGGCCGAACCTCTAATGCCAAACTGGCAACGAGTGGTGAGCTGAAACGGAACTCCTTCATATTTTCCATCTAAAAAAACAACTAAGTCAAAGAAGAATCTCAATTAATGAAATTTCCATTCCGCCAACTGAATCCATGGTGATTATGGAAAAATTTGTCAACTTATACGATGAAATAGATTTTGAGAACGTATATACCGTACTTTCCCTTACATTCAACGATTTTTTGGAACTGAATTAAGTGACTCTTATACTCGACAATGATTTCTAGCCTTCTAATTTTCGACCTGTTTCGTCCAAAGCACCTGGGTTTTATTCCTGTCTGATTTTGGTCGAAATTTCTGTTCACGTCCTTGGTCTGTCCCTAGAACTTTGGTTTTCGAATCTCCGAACTGCGAAAAGCGAGAGTGAAGTTGCATCTTGCAGCTCGCTCCGCACGGTCTCTTGCAGCTCGATTCGCGTTTTGCAGGCTGCCACGTCCACGTGGCTTCCGCACTGTCGCAGCACTGCACGCGGAACGTGGATATTTCACGTTCTGCCTGCAGTCCTCGCGAAAGCTGAAACTGTATGTAGAGAAAATAGATTTTGGCAATTTTAGGAGTGATTCTTCCATGAGACCATAATTATTTAGGTGCCTGAATGGTCGAAGGAAAATAATTGTTTTAGTCGAATGTATGGGGAACTACGGTAGCGTCTCCCATACCATACAAGGAAAAGGAAAACTTTCCTTCGCGCTATCTTTTCCTTTTTAGCTTCAATCATAAACATTCTCGCTATATTCTTTTCCACCACACATGAACAAAATAATGTGTATACAATAATTTTCTACAATTACTCGTCATTTATGGTACAAGACATTCTTGTTGAACTGCGTGCAATCATTGGCCAGGTTGCTTAGCATCCTTTATCATTCTACTTCCACATCCAATCCCTTTTGGGTATGAAATTTCTCTGGATCCCTCTACACTCCTACATGGGGCCTCACAACCCCCCCTCTCCGGTTTCCCCCTCATAAAATTGCCATTGACCAACTCTCCACTCCCCCCGGGATGTCATCGCCCACAACACAATTTTAGCTAGCTCACATTGATTGCCATAGCTAGATATTTGTTTCTCCCATTGCAATACGAACATGATGCGCGTGTGAGCTAGGAATGCCTTCATGTCGTTAACATCCCCAGCATCAGAGCCCTGCATAGCGCCCTCAACTGAACAAACTCCTGTCAAGCCCACATTTAACGATCACTCAATGCTCACCATCAGCACCGTTACCACTTCTGACGCCAATTCCAAGACTACATCTGACACAAACTCCAAGACCACATCTGACACCAATTGCATTCCCCAAAGCCAACATGGACGCATCTCAACCACACTGCACCTCACAAACACAACAGTTCCTTCCCTCAAACCCCAACATTGTTGACTGCCTCTCTCTCACAACCTCCTCGCCTCTCCAGTTCACAGGTCCCAAAGAAGATGGTTATCTTCCAAAAAGGTATCTGCACGTGCCCAATTCCTCCCGGCGCATGCCCATCAAANAGCAGCAGCAGCAGCAGCAAACGCACCACCAGCAGCAGCAGCAGATGCCGTAGTGTCAGACGCGACCAGCATCCAAAGCAACAGCCACAGCGCCAGACCGCAAGAGCAGTGCAGTGTGTCGTGCTTCCGAGGACAAACAAAAACAAAACCGCAGGGAAGGAGTGAACTAGCCGCAGTGCACCATCAGGAAAAGAAGGGAATGATGGGGTAGAGCCAGCGGACGAGGGGCACGTCAGTGCTACAAGAGCAGCCACAGCAAAACATCGCTGGCGACCGAAGTTTAGAGTGGTACAAGAAGAGCAAGGTGTGCAGCGGGATGAGGTGGAGTCGTGTCATCGCTTGCGTCATCACTGCATTGTTTTGAATGGAACTCGATTTCCTTTCACCAGCACATTTCTTTTTCTTTCTTCGGCCTCATTCCTACGAGGCAGACCTGCCTCCCTCCCTCCCCAACTCCCTCCTTCCCTTCCGCGGTCTCTTCCACCTTCCCTACCTCCCTCCCCCCACTCCATCCCTCCTTTCCTCCCTCCATCCTTCCCTCCCTTCTTTCCTCCTTCCCTCCCTCCCTCCCTCCCTCCCTCTGTCCCTCCTTCCCTCCCGCCCTGTATCCCTCCTTCCCTCCTTCCATCCCACCCGTGCGCGCTGACGTGCTTCTGTGGCCACCAGCACGAGTGACAGACAGACAGGACGGCTTGTCTTCCGTGCCACCCGCGTAGAGGGAGAGGAAAACGGCGTGGCAAGACGCACTCACCGGCACCCACGTGCCCACAAGCACCTCCGCGCCCGCCTCCGCCAGCGCCTTGGCAATGGCCCACCCGAAACCCTGGTCGTCCGCCACACCCGCGATGAACGCGCGCTTGCCTGCACCGCCGAATGCATGCGCGTGCGCGTGGTGAGCGTCGGGTGCGCCGTGTGCTTCGCTTCGTGCACGTCATGGACGTCGTCTACGTGGGGGGTGTATGCTGGGGTGCTAGAACGGGGGAGGGAGGGGAGAGCGGGGAGGGCGGCAACCGTGGTTGGATGAAGATGGGCATTTCTTCAGGAGGGCAAGCAGAGGCAGAGGGATTCCGGCTTGTGAGGTGAGAGGATGAGGAGGTTGCACAACTGGGGAGGGGGCTCGGCGCGGAAGGGAACGGGGGACCAGAGCGAGGAGGGACAAGAAGAGGGAGGACGAAAGGCAGGGAGGGACGGGAGGACGGAAGGACGGAGGGAGAGAGGGTGCATGGGTAGAGGGAGAGAGGGAAAGGGAGGGATGGAAAAGCGAACAGGAAGAGGGAGGGAGAGAGGGAGCCAGCGCTGGAAGGGCAGGTTGGAGGAGTCCCCAAAGAGATTCAAGCAAATGCATGGCAGGACTACGACCTCACGTCCTCCATCATCACTCGCGCGCGGAAAAAGGAGAAGAAAGCAAGCGAGTGACAACATCTCATCAGCCGCAAGCAGCTGCAGGTGCAGACGCATGAAAAGGAGGCGGCCATTCTCCAGGACTGGAGAACTGGCTCCGCCAGTGACAAGAGCATGATGGAATCAGTACCCTTCAGGTTGATGGCGAGGCCAGCAGGAGCAGCAGCAGGAGCGCCATCGGCAGCCGCGGCCACCGTCGTGGTGAACCGCCTGCTATTCACAGCTTGCTTGCTGCTGCTGGCTGCTGCGGCCCGGAAAACATCGGCAAGGGAGGCGCGGCCGATCCGCTCTGCCACGTGGCGGGCAGTCTGGGAGGGGGCGGCGACGGGTGCCCCGGCGGCGGCTGCAACGCAAGCCCTGGCCGCACGCTGGCAGGCCCGTGGGACCAGGCGGGGCAGCTGGGAGACGGCAGGGGAGGAGAGCGCCTGGGATGCCATGGCTGGCTGGCTGTGTGCGAGGCGTGGTTGTCGACTTGGCGTATTGGCCGATCCAGGCCGTGTGTGCGTCGCCAGAGGCTGAGGGGGCGACACAAATATGGTTTTGAGTGCGAGAAGTGGCACAGAAGCGAAGCCAAGGAAGGCGGTGGAGGCTATCTCGTGAGGGGCGAAAGAAGTGGCTGCGACGGCGCAGGCTTGCGCGTGCGGGCTGAGGCCGGCCAGGCGCGCATGGCAGCGGTTCGCATCCCCCCCTACACCGACTCAGTCGGGATTTGCGCGGACCAGCGAGCGGCAGCAGCTGCGATCAGCTGCTTGCTGCACTGTAGCCTTCACGACAAAGTAGGGAGGGCGAAAGGGACCCAGCGGAGGGGAGGGAACGGAAGCGATCTTCAGATGAGAATCCGGAAGGGGGAGTGATGGAGGTGAAGGGAAGAAAGGGGAGACGGAGGGAAGAGGGACTGTACGGTTGCACAGAAGCTTGATCCCGTCGAAGCAAGGGAGGACGAGCCTACTGCGCTCATCTGGTCAGGATGGAGAAAACGACACGGCCGAATGTTTTTTTTTCTGCAGGACATGTCTAGACGGGTCTGTAATGAGTTCGCCGTTATAGCGGGGAGGAAAACATGGTTCGACTGATTTTTCAGGGAACAGACTGAAAGTTATTTTCGTTAGAGCAGGTCTCATATTCGCAGGTTTTTCCTAGCGGCTGCGCAAACCGCTGACAGGCAAACCGCCGTCGCGATCCCAAACTCCCTCGCGAACCTCATGTTGAGCGACGCAGACTGCTCGACCGTCCAATTCGGACTGCTGACGAGGACGATCTGACGCCAGGACGATTGCTTTCTGCCTTGAGCCACGCGGGAACTGACGGAGCACGGATGACCTGGCAATCTCCATGCAACTCACGGCCGAACCTCTAGTGCCAAACTGGCAACGAGTGGTGAACTGAAACGAAACTCCTTCATTTTTTCCATCTGAAAAAACAACTAAGTCTAAGAAGAATCTCAATGAATGAAATTTCCATTCCGCCAACTGAATCCATGGTGATTATGGACAAATTTGGCAACTTATACGATGAAATAGAATTTGATAACGCATATAGCGTCTCCCATACCATACAAGGAAAAAGAAAACTTTCCTTCGTACTATCTTTTCCTTTTTGCTTCAATCATTAACATTCTCACCACTTTTTTTACCACACATGAACAAAATAATGTGTCTAAAATAATTTTCTACAATTATTCATGTCATTTATGGTACAAGACATTCCAGTTGAACTGCGTGCAGTCATTGGCTAGGTTGCTTAACGCCCTTTATCATTCTACTTCCACATCCAATCCTTATTGGGTATAAAATTTCTCCGCATCCCTCTGCACTCCTACAAGGGGCCTCACAACCCCCCCTCTCCAGTTTCCCCCTCAAAATTGCCATTGACCATATGTAAACTCCCCCACTCCCCCCGAGATGTCATCGCCCACAACACAATTTTAGCTAGCTCACATTGATTGCCATAGCTAGGTATATTATTTCTTCCATTGCAATACGAACATGATGCACGTGTGAGCTGGGAATGCCTCCATGTCGTTAACATCCCCATCATCAAAGCCTTGCATAGCGCCCTCAACTGAACAAACTTCTGTCAAGCCCACATTTCACGATCACTCAATGTTCACCATCAGCACCGTTACCACTTCTGACGCCAATTCCAAGACTACATCTGACACAAATTCCAAGACCACATCTGACACCAATTGCATTCCCCAAAGCCAACATGGACGCATCTCAACCACACTGCACCTCACAAACACAACAGTTCCTTCCCTCAAACCCCAACATTGTTGACTGCCTCTCTCTCACAACCTCCTCGCCTCTCCAGTTCACAGGTCCCAAAGAAGATGGTTATCTTCCAAAAAGGTATCTGCACGTGCCCAATTCCTCCCGGCGCATGCCCATCAAAACCTTCCATGACGGCGAGGGGACCTCCTGACCTCATCCCTGTCACTACCTCCGCTTTCTTCCGAGCTGCCGCTGTCACTGTCGCTGTTACTGCTACTGCTCCTCCCCCTCCTCCCCCTCCTGCCCCTCCTGCCCCTCCTGCCCCTCCTGCCCCTCCTGCCTGCTCCCTCACCATTCGACTCCCTGCCATGATCGCCACCGTCGCGGCTACGACGACCAGCAGCAGCACGGCCTTTGCCACCAGAACTGCCACTGTCATCACCACTGCTGTTGCTGCTGCTGCCATTGCTGCTGCTGCGCCTGCTACCAGCAACTCCACGGGTTCCAGTCGCAAGTGTACCACCAGCCACTGCGCTGCGCAGCTGCCGCGGTCGCTGTTGCTGCTGCTGCCGCTGCTCCTGCCGCTCCTCGTGCTGTTGCTGCTCTTCATCCTCACCATCGCTGCAGCAGAAACGGAACGCCGCAACATGCAGCAAAGTAGGTCTGAGACGAGCACAGCAGCCTCTCCTGCGTGACGTATGCGAGAAAAACCCCTCACAATCAGCACAGCCCGGGGAATTGCCACCTCATATATCAACCCCTTGCCCACCCCCCCCCCCCCCCCCCTCTGACGCCACCTAATGAACGTAGTAGAAAGGGGAGGGGAGGATTGTGGAAGAGAGGACGACTCCACCAGCACAAATGCTACCTGTGTCTGGCAGCTCTTCCACGCTTTGCTCCCACGCCAGCTTCTGCTCTCCCCGGGCCTTCGTCCAAGTCCTCCGACCGTCCGCCTCTCGCGGCGCTGCCGCCGCCTCCCCCGTCACCACCAGTGCCGCCGCGACGGCCCATGCGGCGCAGCAACTCCTCGCGCAGCAACCTTTGCAGGAAAAAAGAAAACAGTCATGATATGGACAAGGTGTAAGAGTGACAACGATTCGACTGGGGATCACTCCCATGTGTGTGGTTCCTTGTTTGATGAAGGAGGAAGGCTGAAGGAGACACGATGACAGGAAGTGTGCAAGTCCATAGAAGTGGACGAAGTGGAGAGGGGTCAAGAGAGGGAGAAGTCATGAGAGGGAAAAGATGAGAGAGGGGGAAGATGAGGGGGGGGGGGGAGAAGACGAGAGAGGAAACATGGTGTAGTCCACGGTGGAACAAAGCTCTCAATGAAGGGACCACCCAACACAAACACAACCACACACAAGCACAAGCTCGACATACAGGTTTTGCACTAGAACAGTCGCATCAGTCAGACCTACGTGCAGGGTGCACCAGTACACCACAACATGCTCCAGCACTTTCGGCGACAACACTACAAACGCTCTCACCTCCTCCTGCGATCAGCCGCATCCTCCTCGTCCTCCTCACCAGAAGCCCCGGCTCCTTTCACTGCACCTGCATGTCCCAGCCCTTGCTCTCCCTTCCGCCCACCACGTCCGTCCGCTTCTGCCCCCTCAACCACTCCCAAGGCCAACCCTCCTATACTGTCATCCTCAGGCTTGCGAAACTTGTTGTCTCTGCCCCTCTCCTCCCGCTCATCTTCCTCTGACTCCGACTCTTCACCTCTCCTTACTCCTCCTACCCCCGAACCTCCATCCTGACGCCTTAACGGCCCACTTCCACCTCTCCGTGGACCTTCATCCTCATCCCCACTGGCCCTCTTCCGACCTTCACGTCCTCCCTCTACTGTCTGTGCCTCACGCTCTCTATCTTCCCTTCGCGACAGCCTATCAGCACGACCGGTCTCCTCCTCCCACCTCTCAGCCGGCTCCTCGAGGCGACCTCTTCGTCCCACAGGATGGTCTTCTTCCCTCCCCTCAGGCTGCTCCCTCCCCCGTGGCCAATCAGGGGAAGGAGAGCCGCCTCTCCCGACTTCTCGGTTCCTCTCCTCATCCAGCTCCCTTCTTCCTCTAGCGGGTGACAGCCGCTGTTTGCAACCTCCTTCAAGCCTCCCTTCAGGAGAGCGAGAGTGCCTTCCACGCCTGCCCTCACTCTCTCTTTCCCTTGAGGAATCAGCAAGCCCGCCTTCCCTTGGGTCCCTCCAACTCCCTCTTCCTTCCCACCCACTTCTTCCGTGTTCCCGATCATCCCTATCATCGCGCCTTCTGTCCCTGTCCCTGTGGTCCCGCTGACCGTCCCTGTCTCTCTCCCTATCCCTCGTCTCCCTCTGCCTCCTTTCTTCCTCGTAGTAATGCCTCCTGGACCAGTGATCGCCCACATCTCCCTGGCGGCGGCTCCGTCCATAGTCATCGTCCTCCCCACGTCTCCATTCTCCCCTCCGATCATCGCGAACATCCCTCTCTGACCCGTACCTCCTGTCGGAGTTATACCTGCCTCTGTCATCGTATCTCCTCCTTCCACGATCCCTTCCATAGATATCACCATCCTCCTCGTCCTCATCATAACGCCTGCGCCTCCTCGACCCATCCCTTTCCCTTTCCCTTTCCCTTTCCCTGTCCCTGTCCCTGTCCCTGTCCCTGT